>UZAN01055297.1:0-12190 GCA_900618425.1 Echinostoma caproni | reverse complement strand
TCTGATTTGCAGAGAGAGAGAGAGAGTATCTCGAAGATAAACCGGAATCACTTAAGTGGCTTGAACTACTGAGATCCTTAATTCGCATCTCCGATATGCATCAGGCATGATTGCTGGAGTACATTGTTAGCGCATAGTCACTTGACCCAGCGGTCGACTGAATCGAATGCCACTTTTATATCGAGGAAGACCCCTCTGGACTCTGGCGTTCTCTCTCTCTGAAGAGTGTGCCCGGGCAGTTTATTTCAGTTTTATACTAACAACCAAAGACGACTGGCCGTTTCCGAGTTTATCACAGAAAGTGGTGTTTGTCTGGGTTGATCTCTCTTGCCTTTTCTATTTAACTTTGTCATAGATTTAATTCTGGAAACACTGATTGAAGTCCTGAGGTGAAACCAATGTGATCGCTATGTTAGGCTTTCGATAGATGATGAGTTATTGTAGTCCCATTCAGTGGTCTCAGAACCACGTTTAACGAATACCGGTCTCTTATCCTCTTATACAAACAAGCATTTGCTTTCAGGTAGCAAGGTTCTACGTGTATACCGCACCAGAGCCTTCATATGTGCTGTGAATACACCGGTTCTCTGTCTAGCTCCCCATGATTACGAATATCACTGAATTATCTGTTGTTATACTCTTTTCAATTCGGAAACTATGCCGGATAATTCAGTAGTCTAACTGGTTTTCTCACTCCAGCCGTACCGCAGATCATTTTTGCGTCTTACTGTTTGTTATTCGCCCCTCTCAAATGAACTAGTAACTCACAGTTATTTTTCCCCCATTATGATTGATGATCATGATGCCATCTGATTACTCTAGATAGTTATAGACAGCTTACTGATTTGCGAGTACACATGCAAGCTCACAAATTGTTGTGTTTGCTTTCGGTCACCCCCAGACAGGCACATACAAGTCATGTCATGTGCGCTCGCGCGTGCATATTGGCACGCTCACAAACGTGATGTATAAAAGCCCTTCAAAATGTCAACTCCAGTTGCTCACGTGCGTCACTTTCCCTTGTCGTTGTGACGTTTCACATTTGTCGTCTCGAGCAAACTGTCATTTTTGCTCTCGGTGACTGACGAGAAAAAGAAAGCTCAATAAACGTTGGAGCAGGTTTTGCCTGAACGTCCGTGTTAAACCCGATCGTGTCATTTGGGCTGGAAACACGATCAGCTACGGCTATTGCAGTTACCTGAATCAGTTTGCACAAGACTTGTTTTTATCGCATCGCTTACAATAAAAATCAAAGCCGTTGGCTGTTCTCGACACAAAATCGAACGTAAACTAATTTCTGCCACAGTTTAGCGCTGAAAGGCGACGTTGATCACTAACCTATCGCTTTGGACATTGTGTGTTCTACTCCCTCCCCCCCCCCCCCCCCGTCAACACTATCATAGCCTAACTTTTCCCTCTCGTTGTATCACGTGACAGCCTAAAATTGGACTGCCTTCTCTCTTCTTGAAAATTTGTTTGAAAAATCATGCGTTCCATTAAAAGGAGTCAAAATAGAAATAAGAAGAATGGCAGAATGCTACATGTTTACCTGGTGATGCGAATCACGACAACCAGCCAACGGCGGTTTTTGTGGTCGTTGTCATGTCCCGTGCGGTCATGAGAATCTTATTCGTTCATGTACTCCTCACAGCTGTGCTCGTGTAGACTGTTCCTTCCTGGATAACACGTCTATCTATGTGTATTTGTTTTATTACATGTCTCTTTCTTCATGCGTAATTAAAACCAGACCATCAGATAGTTGCTTCAGCTCTAAATGAAGATCGAGTTAATCAAGTGATCCATTAATTTTTCATACTGAGTTCTATTGCAATGATTTCCAGTTTTTGCAACGTCATTTCTGCCTAGACGGATAATTCCGGATTCGAACTTGTTTATTGTTGAATTGTGATGCTGCTTAATTCTCCTCAGGACAGAATAAAACAAAAGAACGAGACGAGGAAATGATTTTTTGGAGCAAAGTTACTTCATTCTTTCTAACAGTGAGTATAAGATGGGAGCTGCTGGTCTTATTTTACTACTTGAAACTATACTGCTCAGAGGCGAACGAGATAGCTAGGACCAGCTAAAATGCTGTGGGGATATTCACCAATTTTTGTTCTGCTACTTGCAATTACGGTAGACATTAGACCAATATTTTTTAGTGTATTTTTACTATCTTTTTTATTTACTGAATATATAAATGTACGGTTCACTTTCAGGAAGGGGGCTGCAACCATAAAAAACTGCCTGGGAAAATACGGAAATGGGGAAGATGAGTAGCGGCCTAGAGGTATGAACCCAGGACTTCGGGGTAGTTATTTTGATGGTCTTTACCACTTTACCATTGCCATACAATGAAGATCCGGGAGATGAGAACCTTGCTACCACCAAATCGGGTAGGTGAGCACAGAGTTTATGCCCAATGGTGTGATGGCGGAAAAAGAAATCGTTTGAATATTCAGTCAGCAGTAAATCGCTTTGAAGATGAAAAGATACTAACACACTGTTCCTGTCAGGCTCACAAACCCTATTCTCCACCTCAAGGCCCAGCGAGTTAAGATAGCGTAGTTTTGCTTAAGTTCAAGATGCTCAAATCGAGTCAGTTATCGCCTTTGGGCTTTGCTGTTCCTGAACCTCTTGAAATGTACCTGTCCTGAAATCAGTATCGAACTTTAACCCTCAATTCATTCACTGTGGTAGGATGCCCTTTCGTGTGAAAGATTAATATATTTAATATACAATAAAAGGTATCTTGCATGAAGGCGTTTTGTGAGACGTAACGGAGACCCGAATTTCATTGAAAAAATCCAACTCTTTAAAACTCAAGGAATATTCTTAACTCATCTTTCTTTCGGACCGACGAGAGCCTGCTCAAAGATCCGATTGACCACACGCACGTTCAGTAGTTGTGTCCCTTTCGTCCCTATTTATGTTCATAAGTCAACGGTGAATGAACGGATATTGCCTGAACGAATCAAATTGATGCTACCCAATTATTATCTTTCTCGTGTGAGCTTCAACGGAGGAGTAAATTTCGGGACAGAAAATGTTAATCAACTACCGGATTGCCACACACTGTATTTAGCAGTGATTCCCGAATAACGGATCCATAATGCGCTAATCGTATTCAGGCCATCCAGTCCGTGGTTATCCTTCCGGCCAAAACGTAGTTGTTACCCTTCCAAATACCGACCGATTTCTCACACATCAGCACTGTTGAAAGTTTTCGAAAGAGTGATTATTAACTGAATGACCCTTTCATCTATTGATTATGAATCTATTCAATTTGCTTACAAACCTTCGCTTTCCATTCTTGATGCTGCTGCTCACGTTCTTGATTCCGTTTCATCCTCATTGGATGAAGGGAGGACTTCAAGCCAAGTGATCAATGCCTGGCCGCCGCACAAAAAGTGAGGAGGCAACTATTTCAGCCTAAGCTGGCTCTATCGTCGAGGAAGGTAGAGGTTTTTGGGCCTCTAAATAAGGCTGTACTTATGCCGCAGTTAGAATACTGCATGCAAGCTTGGGCGTTTTACTTGAGAAAAGATATATATTGCATTGAGAGGTTGTAACGACTAGCCACTAGGATGGTCGCTGGAATGAAGGGTAAATCATTTAGGGAGGGGTTGGAAACCCTAGGGCTTTTCTCCATGGAGGGTATACGCCCGAGAGGCGACCTTGTTGAGACCTTCAAAATAATGAAAGGGGCTGACAGGGCTAGATATGGACAACCTGTTTACCCGAGCACCGCTCGAGTCAACAAGGGGGCATCATTTGAAGCTGATGAAGCCCAGGAGCTGACTTAACCTTAGATACAACTTCTTCACAAGTACAGTGATAGACGAGTGGAAACAACTACAATCTCCACATCTGGACTGTAGGAGAGTCGATGAATTAAAAAAGCAACTAGATGGGTTCTAGATCAGTCTCTATCCAGAGATTTTCTTGGTTGCCTGCTGTTGACGGTGTTCCATGATTCCTATTTTTGAATAACCTCCCTTCGTAGATACGGACTCGAAAAGGGAGGCTGTTCTGAACAAAGAAATCGGCTGTGGTCCAACAGTGGACAAGGAGTCGAAGCTCCGGAAGAACCTTGGTTCCGGCTGGAGCAAGAATCTGGACGCTCGGTGGGCGAAGGCCTTTACCGTCTTTTGCAATCTGATCTGACCTAATCTGACCCGCAGGAAGTTAACCATGTGATTTTTCAGGGTATTTGTTCTCCAGTTCTTTTTTTCACTGTACATTAATAACCTTCCAATACCTCTCAACTTTATCTCGCGCAAACATATTGCTGACGAGGTGGTTGGTTTTCCCTCGACTGATCCCGACTGTTTCTGCCAACTTCAAGATTGTCTTAATCAAATTTTTTGTTGGTCTACGCCCCAATATTTGATGCTCAATGTCGGTAAATGCAGGCACTCATTAAAAAACCCATTTTAGTAACCAGCCTGAACTTGCTGTTAATGGTAATATCATTCCAAAACTTGACTCTGTTAAATATCTAAGAGTTACTTCGTCACATAACCTTTCTTGGTCTAAACATGTTGAAAGCATTTACATTATGCTTTGTAGATTATCCTTCCAAGCTTGTAGACTTAAAAAACTCGGCGTCCCCTAAATATAATTCTTAAATTTGTGACAGCTTGCATTCTTACACACTGTTTTCCAGTATTTTTCCTCGATCTAAAGGGGAAAGACTTTATTCTCTTTTGCAGATCAACTTCATTCCTATTGTAATAGATTTATGAAGAATGCGGTCTGCATGCCCATCTCAATAACTCGGTGTTTCATCTTACTACGCGTTTCAAATTTGGGATTCTTTGTGCACGTACCACCATATACTGAAACAGTATCATCCCTTATATCATTACTGAATTGGAAAATCACTTGTCTCATTAACTTTTTGTCATATCCGTTCGTTTTTCATTTAGTATACGTTTAATTTTTTCAATGTCCAACGTTTTCTTCACTGTGACTTGTCCAACGCGCTGAAAACCCACCCTAATGGATGCATAAAACTCAATTGGACTTGACTTTGATATCAGTTCAAACTCGTGAAGATTAGTGCCGACCGTGAACATGTTGATTTTCCGTAATTAAAGAGTGATGATTAGTGGATGAGATCCAATTCATCGTGTAGGACAAACGTGTTCAGTGTCGGCCGTTTATCATTGCTTATCTGACTTCGATTACTGTATGAATAACAGCAACGTTTGACTGCATCATGTGATGAATAAAAAAAGTAATATTAATAAGAAAACAATGTAATTCATCACATTAGTATGCTAGACAGATTGTCTGACAACACGATTAGAAAATCATCGTCGTCATTGAATCATGTAGAATAAACGCCCCACCCCAATTTCTAAAACAACCTTCATCATTTGGTCACTTGATGGATTAGTTGGTATGACAGCGTGACCCCGTGGACATGAATTCTGTGCCCCATCCGATCAACCCTGACTTCTAATCACCACCTAATCCATTCGCATCTGTTATTTGTCCAGTCTGAACAACAGGGATTCAAGTGAGAATAGAAATTGAATAATGTGATTGAGTAAAGATTTATGTCGTTACAAATCAGTTGTCAGAAACGATTAACTAAAGCAGATTGTATCCTCAATCCCAAATACGTGTGGATCACTTATCAAGTCTTTCAGCTCTTTTGGTGTTTGAGCAATAGTAGACGTAAGTTATTCATAATCTCGAATTTACAGATCCTACTGTTTTTATTCATTCGTCGTCCGGTTCATCTTATTCGAGGTCGAGACACTGGAAAAGAAACTATTCACAATCCCCGTGAACTTCCGGACTAGCTTGGCCAAATGAATGTGGTACAAGTCACACGTCTGATCCTTTTGGTTTGATGATCCAGAGATTAGAAAAGAAGGGCTATCGATGAATTCCATCTGAAGGACTCCGTTCTATCCCTGTACACAGTATGGGGGATGGTTTAAGTTCCATAAACTAGATTTTTTTGCTCATCGGATATTGGTGATCATGTGTTTATGGTCATCATAGCAGCGGATCGGAAGGTTACTCATTTCAATCTCATCGATAACGACCATCTTCTTCATTTATGTATTCACCCAGACAAGCTGTGATTCGCCGAATCCTCCCTCCTGAAAATTGCTTCTACAAATGTCTATTCCGTGGATAAGAAGAAGAAAGCAGAAGTAATGTTATACACTATTATTGATGCTTTGAATACATCCGGACGGGTGCATTGTGAAGTGCAAGATGCCTTCAGCGTTAAAGCTCAATAGCATTGTGCATATTCTGCTCGTTTGTGTCTCGCATGTTGCGCTAAGGGTGTCACCACGTTCTCATAAGGATAATAAGCACAAGAAGCGCACACACACGCGCGCGCTATCTCTCCAAACGGTTGAAAAATAAAGTGAAATAACCTCCTAAACGAAATTCAGGTAAGATTGTTCAGGGAGTTTAGTCCTTCCAGAGGTGCATTTTATTGTGCATTATTCCAGTCACGAACTGTCAAGTGTGAACAGCTTCTGTTAACAGCTTCACGAAGGTAGGATCAAAGAAGTCTGTCGAGGTGAATGGGGGGTTTAAACTTTTGACGTGACTCGTGAACCAGTGTAGTTCGTACAATAAGGGTTTTTTGTTTGTACGAAATACTTTTTTGTTATTCTGTTGTCCACCCTGCTGAGGAAAACCCAGTTACATCAGAAAGATCGTTCTTGTTTCGCTTTGATGAGTTCATAGAATCTCCTTCGTTACATATGTATAGCCAGGTTTCAGCCGGAAAAAATTGGAGCACAATTAACATATACCGGGGTACACACATTATTATTTCCATAAAACAGTTACTGTCCACTCTAGGGACACACGCCCACATACAAATGATCGCATAAGGTCTAATATATATATATATATATATATATATATATATATATACACAGTAAACCATGCTCTCCCAATCTGTTTGATCGATCGGGATCAGGTAATTTTGCTATCGCTCTTAGCATATCATGTGTGTGTGAGAGAGAATACTGACTACAACATATGCGCTTGTCTTTATAATTAACTAAACAGGTCTAGCTCCCGGATATTTCACGAGAGAGAGAGAGACTGGCTTTGTCGACGAATCGTCACATGTGTGTGGATCAGACTGACCTCAGAAATGCCACCGCCACCGTTGTGAGAACACGAGTTTAAACAGGGGGACAATCCGACCCAGTTTTGTTGTAACAATGCGCTGTTTTCCCCCTGAACTGGTGGCTCTCTCAAAACAATTGGCGCCACGAATACGGGGAGTAGGGGGACTATTTGAGAATTCTATAGGCATGAGGCGGAATTCATCAGAGACCATCTCAGTTCTGGTTAGATTTTTCTTGAGTTGATGGAATGCTTTATGCTTTTCGATTCGCAAACGGAATATTATTAATAAGAAGTAAGGTGTGTTCGAGCAATGCAGCGGGTTTGGTGCCAAACGATTTAAGTAAAAAGATGAATATTAAAAGATACGTGATGTTCTATCCATTTTTTTCTGACACGGATACGTCGTTCGATTTCATTTCTTAGCGTCAAAGTTCATGGATAAACCTATTTACTGTCAATAATGTTTTTTTCTGTATACCAAACTTATAGAGTGTACCATTTCTCTTAAGAGACCGATTTTATTGTTTTGTGCAAATATGTCAGAAAATTGATACACCGAGTCCTGTCTATCCTATAAATGGTTAAAGAAGAAAAACCAACATTACAGATCGTATGCACTGTTTTTATGCTCCCTTCGGTCGGACGAACAAAACTAACGTTGACATTGGAACAGTAACCGGGATCGGGCGCAATTAGTCCTCTCCCCCACCTCAGGATTGTGTGAAGATCCATCCATACGTGAGGACACTGATCCCGGAAGCCAACCGATACGACGTTCAGATAATCAATGAGAAACCTGTATTTTGGACCAATCGAGATTATTACGCGTGTACCAGTGCCAACGCTGATTGGATAATGTAACGAACACCAATGATATTTCACAACCCGGATTATTCGTTTTACTTGATGTTTTTTTCTTACCTCTCAATCTTGTGAATTTCGGAAGCCGACTACCAAAGTGATCTTCATTGCTGACGTACGATCACTCAAGACTTAGTAGAGGAATTGAGGTTGAGGTTGATCTAATTTTCATCAGCTATAGAGATCAGTATCGTGAATCTGGTGTAACCTAGCGCGTGGGAACCACGTGAACCCCATTCATCTGGTTTCGTTAAGGACCATCTATTTCTGAACATAGCCTCACTTTGAAAGAATTGGTCAGGTTAACTTGACGATCTTTGATCGTGATATGTTGTGCAGGTCGGGTTTCTCAAATGATCTTGTATACTCGCTACTGATTGTTTCATTGATCGAATGGTTCCCTAAGACAGTACTGTTCGGCGAGTTTTTGTTAGATATCAATCCATTCTGCCAATGTACGAGGGACCGTAGTTAAAATAGGATTAGTACACGTCAAATAAAGTTATCAAATCCGTTGGGTTTTACCTCTGAAGGTGGGAATCTAACCCTCGGGCGATCAATAAAATGGAGCAGATGTGAAGATGGTTGAAGTACGCACAGATCACGAATTACGAACCACGTAATAGAAACCACGGCCGCCACGGTTGCTTTGAATCACAGTGGCACATGCATGACGGTATCTCACGTAACGGAGACGCAAGGAAAAGAACAAAGGAATATTCGTTCGTTCAATGGAAGAAACCAAGGAGGTTAAATAACATAAAAACGAAGTGCATGGGTTATTCAGGCTATCAGAGCCTGTTACTTTTGGTTTCATTCTAGTAAGTTAGTTATGTATCCATTGGTGAGTAAGGTTTCTTCCATGCACACTGCCGATTTCTGTAGACCATTCTGAGGTCTAAACTCTGTGAGATGAAGGTTTGAATAGTTTGTCACTTACGATTCTATACTTGCCTGATCTAGCGGGACCATATGTGGTTCGCCACTCCAAGTCCCAGGACTTAGGTTGCCGGTTATTATCACTGAACAGCAGGTCTTCGTGATTGTGGGATTCCACCCCGTATACGGTCCATCGCAAACCATTGCGTAGTAAAATAATTAAGGATCCAGCACATGCAGGGTTGAGCAGGGTGGTAAGCAAAGAATGAATGTCAATTCTGGTATTAAAAAAGGCTTGTTTGTAATCTTTATTCGATCTGCGTTCTTTTTGTTCTCTATCATCTGTTTTTGCCTTTTTCATTTCACTTATAAATATACTGTCATTGTTGTTTTGCGTTGGCACCATGCTTGTCTTCAAGCTGGTGATGTATATACATTTTTATACATATTAATTGGCGAACAGCTGGACCCTCTCGAGTAGTGCAAGCTTTATTCACGACATAATTATGATTTAATGTTAGCCGTTAATGTTCTCATTTTCATGGAACCTTTGAGCAGTCTGTCCTGGTCACATTCTTGTACACCTCAGGATGCCCAAAAACAACCACGCCTACCCTTTTGTTCTGAAAAATCTTTTCTTGTTCAGGGCTTCCGAAATACCCAGAATGGTCGGGGCTGGGTGTCAACGACTGCTGCTGGTCACCGTTCCCTTACACCTCTCAAAATGCTCTCATACGAGCAAGCGTCTCAAATAACCTCCGCTGAGGAAGTCATACTCACTGCCTTCTCGTGGCGGAGGTGTTTCCACTCCAAATTGAGAGGTCGAAAAGCCGACATCCGGGTATATAACCAGGTTGGTAGACCACTGGCAGTTCACTTCGGGGAGTTGGCCAAAATCCCTGGTTCCAAACCAACCAATAAAAGGCGCACGAACCACACCCACATCTTTCCGCTTGTAGCAATGGTCACCGGCTCAATTGGGCATCCAGATGTATTGGACGCCTTGGACGTTTGACCCCGTTCAAAGGGTGTATGATCCGACAAACTGGGCACCGGCCCCCAATGGATTACTGTTTTCACACACCGCCCCACAACCTTGTGAGCCAGGCTTTTACTACCCGAAGACTCCGGTTCTTTCCCCAAGAAAATTCACCTATCTTGACCTGACAACCTGGCAGTACGCAGTCCACATACAAATCGTGAAACGTTTTTCTTTTTATAAAGATTATTGTATCAAGTTGTATTATTTCTTTTTACAACACAATAGTTTACCATGAATTGTTTGGTGTGAAAGATAATAAATACATATACTTGTTGAGGACCCGTTCGCTATTATTGAGTGGTCAGTGTTTGTACTTGACTCATAATGTGTGCTAACTCTGTGAGGAAATGTACGGAAAGATCACAAAGGAAAACCAGCACAAAAGTGTTTGGGGATGCTTCATTTTGGCTATTCTTTCCTGAATCTGTCTAATACGGGGAACACAATGCACAACAATCGTTCGTGTCCCCAATTCGGATCTGATTCTCTGTAACTATTCAGACGTTTCGATCAGTAGTGCCATGGAAAAAGTAAAGAACGTGGGAGAACGTTTTTCGATCCATTTAAAGCTTGTAACGTCTGGTTGATTGAAAGTTCTCAGTCGGGTAATCGACAGTGAAACACATTGGTCATACACTTAGGGCTTGCTGTTTGACCGAAGGTCTCACCTGAACCAAAATAAGCCCATTAGAACTGGGCTAGTCGGTTAATTTTACGAATTCAAATTTTAAACTGTTTTACTCTCTGTTATTTTACCACAACAGTTAGGTAATATAACTGACTAATGAATACCGGGTCTGTTTGGACCCGACCGATAGCCACCGTGGTGTCATATCAATCTGCAGTGTAAATGAAGAGAGAGAGATATGGTTATTTCCACAACTTCTGTCGCAAGATTATTTAGCCACAGTTTCCACCAGGCATGCTCCGTTCTGAGAAGAGCTACTTCTAAACTCACCGCAAGTTTCAACGTGTACATGCTGTACATGCCGTTTACTCGTCCGAACACATACATCTGGATCGCGTGCGGTAAAATCGCGGTCTGACACACACACACACACGCAGTTTGACCTCGTTCGTCATCTGTATCTGTAGTTAAGGTAAAAAGTAGATACGGCTGAACTAAACTTATCCACAGTATAATTGAATGAATTCAAAAAGAATTTGAGCATTAAGAGCGAATCGGTGAGGTTTTCTCGGTCAGTCGGTCAGTCTGAGAAGGCATGTTTGCATTGTGTGCTGGAACGGGTCCCGAGCGCACACGCCAGTGAGTGGGTGCGTGTGTTTGTGTTAGTGTGCGCTAGTGGTACTGGTAGGCAAGGCAGGACTATGATGGAGCAAGGAAACTCAGGCATAGTACGTTTTCCTTGAGACTTATCCTTGTGTTGATTGACTTTCACAAATTCTGAGATCGGGTTAAGTTTAACTAGAAAGTTGAAAGCCATCAACTAACTTGTTCACAGCCATGATTAGTAGGGAAGTCTGGAAACTGGCCATTTTAGCAGTAAGCCTGATAGAACCATCTGAATAATTTTCAAATGCTTGCACGTTTGGTTACAATGATCATTGTACTGTCTGTCCACCTGCCTGTATACACACTTACTGGTACAATTGATCATGATGTTGACCCGGATCATGCTCTTGTCCGCACCGGCTAGTTGTTTGTTGGCTGTTTTATTTTTGTACACCTTCGCATGTTGTGTCGTCGGTCTCTCTCTCTCTCTCTCTGCATATCAGGTCACGCGGTCTCATTCTCGATCGATCACTCACTCACTTCATAGCGTTTATTCGTGGGCCCACGCCATAGTTGTGCTATCTGTTAGTCCCTTTAATTAATGAAAGACAACATAACCAGACGATTATCGTGTTTTGTTAATACTAGGCCAAACTATTGTATTGTATTGTGTATTGTGTATAACTTTTGCAAGTACTGGAGCTCACATTTCAGTTAAAAAGCATACACGCTAACCGTCACAATGTACATAATCAACGGGGAGAAAAGTTTTCGCAGGCATGGGGANCATTCATAATCCAAGGTTAAGACAAAGTTTACTTATTGTTCGCTCTCTGTTTGTGAGTAAACGAGCAAGATGCGGTATGGGTGAATTGCGGTATGCATTAATTCTAGATGAAATTTGACGAAATTGGGAGCGTGTTGAATGATGGGAATGACAAAGTGTCAGTTCTGCATACAATGGGTGGTCCGGATATGTAAGGATCCTCTCGGCAAATTTCACACAGGAAGTTACGTGATACTCTGAAAGTTTTACAGCTAATTCATTCACA
>UZAN01055294.1:0-14655 GCA_900618425.1 Echinostoma caproni | reverse complement strand
CTCCCGTTCGATTAATTGAGGTAATTTCCAAGCTGAGACGCTTCACGCAATGGTCAAAGTAGCCCGAGTAGTGATCCCTAAACTCTCCAACAGGCCTTAACCCGCCCGCAAGAGAGACAATGAGAGTAGATGTGGTAATACAAAGCGCCTTTCAGATGCAGTGAAGGAAGGTATACAATGCAACACGTACTGCGTTTGGTATCGCATCAAATGCAGTGGGCTATCCGAAGTGCGCTATGGAGTGTATTAAAAGTTCAAGGGCCTAAATTGGGACTGCATCCCATGTAGGACACGCAGAAGCAGAAGGTTGAAGGGGAATGTGAGAACACGGGCAGCGACAAAGATATCTAGGAAAAATAGGCAAGCAAAGAAGCCTCCGGTACTCCCATCAGAAGTGTCACCTTGAGGCTCAGAGAGGATAGTAAGGGTGGGTCGTCACCGAAGTGCTTAACGAATAAGGCAGTAAACCCTGAAACCGTTCTAACAGATGGAACTACTGATAGACCAGTAGAAGGGAAGAAGAGGAGAAGAAACTCTAGGAATCCACTCGGTGCACCTAAAACTGAGACACCAGGCCACGCGCATACTCAGGGAATCAATCTCCAAAAGTAGTGGTCTCCGAATTGGTGGACCACCTCGTCGTGGTAGAGCAAGGAAACAAGAGGTTAGAGGTTGAGCTAACCCAACTCAAGAGGTCCAGCGACATAGCACTTGGCAGGAATAGAAATGTGGAAATACATGGTATCCCGGAGCCCGCAATGAAAGAAGGCAGACAAAGGGACCGGACAATGAGGTACCACATTGTCAACTTGCTAAGAATGGTAGAAATCCCAGGACACCGCCATTAAGAGAGTCCTGCGCCCGGGACGGTGGACAGGGATGGAAACGGAGCAAGGCAAACCCTCAGGCCTGTCTTTGTCGAATTCGCAAACCCCAGACGTCGTGACTGGTTCTCACAATCCTCTAGGAGGATACGTTATAGCACAAGAGGCCAGATGACTATCCGGCCAGATGACGCGGCTCTGGGGAAAGCCCACGTACTCTCAAGGCCACCCAACTCGCCTGGCTTTAACACAGCGCGAATGGGTCAGCTTCCATTTAAGGTCCATCGACTGGGGTCTGCTTTGCAACGGAGCCCCGAGAAGACGCCAAGGGTATCAGACAGGGCAATGTAGCACCACCTATGGCAGACCCAGCTTAAACACCCAACTGAGCAGCCTACCGGGAGGCCTATTTCAGGCAAGAAATAGGAAAAGCAACAACAAGATCACAAAAAACGGATGGGGAGCTCGGGCCTCAGGCCCGATCGACCGACTACTCAGGCGAGGTGCAGGAGATAAAGGGAGAAATCGGAACTAGGGGTGTGGTACACAAATGCCACAAGCACCGGAAACAACTGGCTTAAGAACTAAGAGCACAGGCAAGCGAGGATGACGTGATAGCAATCACAGAATCATGGCTGCGACCTAGTGACGAAATTAGTAACCTGAGCCCTCCCACTTATATCCCCAGCAGAGTGGATCGTCAGGATGGACGGGCCGGAGGGGAGTGCTGATACTCGTAGCCGCCCACCACAGCCAACATGAAGGACGTCACCACAACACCCCGAATGTACAAGCAGTGGAGGTGATTATGCGAACTGTGCAACACCGGCTATCCGTCATCGGTGTCTACAGGAGTCCGTCGGCCACCATAGAAGAGAATCAGTTACTGCTAGAGCTGTTAGCTGAACAGGCTGGAACTAGTGTCCGGGTGTTGTTAGTAGGAGACTTCAACGCTCTAGAAATCAATTGAACCACCGAAACGGCCCCATTGGGGACATTCGGGAAAAGGCTACTTGAAATGTTGCATCGTAGGGCCTTGATCCAACATGTGACCGGCGAGACCAGATGGAGGTTCGGGCAAACCGCTTCTACTCTGGGTCTAGCGTGCAGAAATTCCCCCAACGGAGTGCGGGGAATTGTTTTAGAAGACCCGAGGTGCAAAAGTGGATCAGAATGCAGGGACTACCTGCTCCTGATAAACTCCAGCGTCAGTGGAGCAAAATAGACACCGGGGACCTGCAGCGTAAAGTGTGCCGGTTAAACTGGTTGGCTGAGAGTGCTCAAGAAAGGAATTTCAGATCAACAGGGAGCGGCTCTAGCGCTGAGCCAGCGCGCCAACGCTGCCTTCCTCCCTTGGGAACCAATATATTCAAGGATCGCTGTAGCATGCTTCAAAGGTAATCCTACCAACCTCACCGTGATAGCACTCTAGGCCTCCATTCTACTATCCAACAGCGTGGTGAAGGATGAGTTTTACGAAAGTTTCCAGTAAATCGCATCCCCAAGCGAGATGTACTGATCATGGCGGGAGACTGGAATGCTCGGACAGGTGGACAAGGACCTTCAACAAAACGTAATTGGGAAATTTGGACCAGGCCATCGCTGCGAAAACGGTTACAGGCTAATTAATTTCTCCGATTTCAACCGGCTTTCTATAACCAACACGTGGTTTCAACACCCCAGGAAGCACCTTCTTACCTGGGACTCCAATGACGGTATAACAGCCCACCAGATCGACTATATTTTGATACGATCAAGCTGAATCTCATCAGTAGAAGGCAGTAGATCGTATCGCGTTGCCGAAGTGGGCAACAGAGATGGCTCTGATCACATGCTGGTTAGTGCGAAACCTCGCCTTCGAATGACTACTCGTGTTAAGACCACCCCTCCAAGTCACATTAATGTGGGCTCATTAGAGTTTTGCGAGAAGTCAAACACTGACGGATGAAATTGAAACCCGGCTAACAAATGAGTCCACCCCATCGGTCATCGTAGCAGACTTCACTGATGTGCAGTGTTCCAGGATAAAAGCTGCACTAAACAAACTTGGTACCACGAAACGCTGCTACAAAGATTAGATATGCGTCGCTGAACCCTGGCCAGGAACGCCCGTCTAGCTGGCCACCACGACTCAGACGGAAGCAACCCGTTCCGCAAAGCAGATCAGTGCAAACTACTGGAACGAAGTAGCGATCAAGATGGAAGCCGCAGCCAGTGCATGCCACTTCAGAGATCTTTTTCGCCTCGTCGGGTAGAGGGCAATCTTTACAACCCGTTCTGCGCGATTCCTCTAGGGGAATTACCCCCGATATTGACGGTAAAATGACCAGATGAGAAGAACATTTTAGTCAACTTCTTAATCATCCGCTGGGCAAGTCGGCGGATATTCATCGCGATATGGCTTCCCCATACGAGTTCGACTGTGATCCCCTAACGATAGAAGAAATTACAGCTATGGTCGGTCACTTGAAGTCTGGAAAGGCCCCTGGCGAAGACGGGATCGCGGCAGAAATACATAAGAAATGCCCCCCGGTGGTCATCAAATTGCTTCACTTTCTCTCGCTCTATTTGGGAGACCGAAACATGTCCAACTGCTTGGAACACCTCGGTTTTACTTCCGTTCCCCAAGAAGGGCGACAAGACACTGCGAGAATTATCGGGGCATCAGTCTGCTAGATAT
Source organism: Echinostoma caproni (assembly GCA_900618425.1). Lineage (NCBI taxonomy): Eukaryota > Metazoa > Platyhelminthes > Trematoda > Plagiorchiida > Echinostomatidae > Echinostoma > Echinostoma caproni. The sequence goes on along the minus strand of UZAN01055294.1, from coordinate 11,151 downwards.
GGCTGCAAAAGCTTTTGCCCAGCTTGTGCTTAATTGATTTGCTGCAGTGAGGCATGCACGTACGCAGCCAAACCAAGGAGCCTTCAAACCCGGCAAAGGATGTATCGACCAGATTTTCATCTTAAGGCGAATTCTCGAAAATCTATACAAGTTTCAGCGCCCCATCGCTGCATGTTTCATTGACTTTCGCGCCGCATTCGATTCAGTGGACCGCGAGTCACCGTGGAAGATTACGCTTGCAGATGGCGCCGCTGCAAAGTTGGTTAACATAGTGAGATCGTATTACACCCAAACCAAAGCCCGTATCTGTGCCTACGGCGAAGAGTCTCATTCCTTCGATCTGACATCAGGAGTAAGACAAGGATGCTCGCTATCTCGAGTGTTGTTCAACTTCGTCGTTGATTGGATTCTGCTTTGAGCAATGAAAGGTTACCAAGGCGTCCAGGTTTCCGCGGATTGCTGGATTACTGACTCCAAATTCACCGATGATGTGATAGTACTTGGGGAGAACCTGACCGCCTTGCAAACAGCTCTCAACCGTATCGAAAGATTTGCCTCTGGCATCGGCCTTGAGAATAATCCCAATAAAACCAAGATGTTTGCTACTCCATCTGATAAGGCGGAACATCCTCTGCAACTGGATGATCAGACAATAGAAATCGTATCTGACTCCAAGTACCTTGGGTACACCATCCTACCCAACGGACAGGCCAGAATAATGTAAAGTGACGCATCAACACGGCCCGAACGGCGTTTTTGCAGCTCCAAACCACCCTATGGCACCGGAACGAGATAAGCCTCAAAACCAAGCTCAGGGTGTTTGCCATAACGGTTCGATCGGTTCTACCATACAGCTGCGAAACCTGGCCGCTGAGAGCTGAGGACATCAGACGATTGGAGGTCTTCGATCACTGGTGTCTTCGGTTCATTCTGAAAGAAAACTGGCGGGACAGGGTCTCAAACGCGGACATCAGAAATCGATACCACGTTTTCCGTCCCTGAACACACATACAATACCGCCGACTGCAATGGCTGGGCCATGTTCTCCGCAGACCCGACGACCTTTTCACGAGTATCGTCTTGGCTCCGACACCATGTCCTGGCTGGCGCCGCCGACAAGGGCTGCAAGTAAAAACCTGGCTGGACACTGTATTCGAAGACGTCCACCAACTTGGTCTTCGGATGGTGTACGGCACTCGGCGATGGAAAACAAACTGGATCAACATTTGCAAGGATCTTGCAGCCAGCCGCCAAGCATGGATAGCGGTCATCAGAGACATTCATGGAGCCGGCTTATCCTTTCCAAGGAGCCAGTCGTAGTAAAGTAAAGTAGTAAGGTCAATCAACCTAAATTAGACTATCCTCCTCAGGAGAGAAGGAAGCTGAAGCAACCGCCATCGTTAAGGGCTCCAGTGCTGCGCCATCATTGGGAGGATCACACCGCAACACCAGGTCTGCAATGAAAAAGGCAGAAGTAAAACTAAGGCTGTTGAGGGATAGACAGATTAGATTGTGAGGTAAAGGAAGCCATCTTTCGACAATAACTGTGCGAGGAAATAGTGGAAATCTATCTACGAGAGATTGTGCCCGGAGTGAAGTTTAGTAGGGGCGTGAGAGAACTACCTGTACCTAGGCATGACAGCCTTTACAGCTTAGAACTCATTTCTTTCGATGGCAACGCTACAGACTATTGACTATTCAAACGGCAGTCCGACGGCTTCTTTGCTAGACTCTCTTGTGGGGAAGCTAGAAAACTGGCTCATCTGCTACACTATTGTAAGAGAGAAGCTAGGAAAGCAATAGAACCGTGCATGCTAATGTCAGAGGAAGATAGGTATCATACGGCGAGAGAGATACTCGATAAATTATTCGATCAACTGAACCAAGCAGTCAGGGCTGTAGTAAAGGACGTTCTTGCTAAAACAGCAGAATTTAGTGGAACAGACGATGGCCTGAGCAGGCTTAGCATTAAATTGCGAAGCTACTACATGGTCCTATAGGAAAAGGGATTTAGATCCGAGTTGAATTCCATACCCGCGCTGGAGTCATTAGTTACACGACTGCCCAGACGCTTACAACGTACGTGGGCCGAAGTGGCGGATATGATCGTATCCAATGGCGGACGGTACCAGTTTATCGACTTTATTGAAATGATGGAAGCAGAGTCGAGGATTCAGACCAGCCCTTTGGAAGGTTAGTGGACACAAGGCTTTCACCAGATGTTAATTGCCTTTGGGGCCCTCGGTGTAACACGCATATGAACGTCACTACAACTAGACAAACATCAGAATCATTACAGAAATTTCAGTGCCCCTTGTGTCGGAAATCACACTCAAATACTAAATGTGAAGGTTTCCGCAAGTCGGATGTGGTATAGAGACGGAAAATTGTGGAGAAATTAAAGCTTTGTTATAAGTACATGAAATGTGGACACCTGACGCGGGCATGTGAAGAAAATGGTAAATGCTTGGTTGATGGTTGCACCGACAAGTATCATAACCTGCTTCACTTGTCGCGTAGGGATCAAGTGTCCGCGAATGTGTAAGCAATCGTGGGGATTCCTGTTCCGCGCCGAATGATATTACTTACCTCGGAATGGTCCCGGTAAAAATAATGCACGGCGATAAATCGTTGAAGGTATATGACTTGCTGGATAGCGGTTCAGATACCACAATAGTTAGTAAGGAATTTTCCGAAATGTTAAGGCCAAGTAGCCCGGAAGTACTAATGAACGTTTACATCGTGGATGGAGGGCGACATATAGTTAGTCAAACGGTATCATTCGAGGTTAGCCCCTTTAGGGATGATAAGGGCATTAAGGTAAGCACAGCATACACCATGGAGGATTTATTAATGCCAAGAGCTCAGGGACCGGCTAAGAAACAAACGGTTCGATTAACCCACCTAAAGGGTATAGAAAGGGAGCATCTGACCAACCCTAGGGTTCAGTTGATCATTGGTTGTGATTTTCCCCAAGCTCGTTGGGTGCTTAATGATTGGCCAAATGACCTCTTCGCGATCGAAACTGCGTTGGGATGGTTGATTATGGAACCGTCCTTGAGCGTAACAGCTTGCAAACAAATGTTTACAGTTACTCGGGAAGTAAAACTAGCATCATGTTGAAGGATTTATACAACAAGGAGTTTGAAAACCTGCATACGATGGTCATACATTACTCTGCGGACGATCGTCGAGCGTTACAAATAGCAGAGAAATCGATAAACTATGACGGGAAGCGATTTTGTATCGGATTAACGTGGAAAATCAAACCAGAGACCATGCCGAACAACTACGAGCTGGTGTTTCGGAGGTCAGATCGCTTCAAATGCAGGCTTATGCGAGATTCAAATTTATTTAATAGATACAATAATTCATTGAACGACCACCTTCAAAAGATCTGTTTCGACCGCGTACCTGACTACCAACTGGAAGTTGCGTACAGATTTAGGTGGTACCTACCACATCATCCGGTGATAAACCCGAAGAAGCCCGAAAAGATTAAAATAGTCTTTGATTGTGCAGCAACCTATCATGGAATTTGTCTTAACCAACACTTATTGTCAAGACCAAATACCGTAGCTAACTTAGTTGCAGTACTTCTGTGCTTTCGTTTAGGCAAAGTAGCTGTAGTAGCAGATGTACAAGAGCGATGTTCTTGCAGATTAGAGTGACTGAACGTGACTCGGGGGCATTAAGGTTCCTATGGTGGCCTGATAGAGATCTCAGTCAACAACCAAACGAGTATAGAATTTTAGTTTATCTCTTTGGTGCCACCTCGTCATCATTCTGTGCGAACTACGCCTTATGCCGCACGGTTGAATCATTGACAGACATGAGCAATGATCGTGTGAGGTGTGCAATTGGACGATATTTTTCGTCGACGAATGTTTAGCATCATTTGATGATGCCGAACAAGCAGTGCTTCCCGCGGATCAACTATGGGCAACGCTTAGCAAGGAATTGTTCCGGCTATGCAAGGGGTTGAGCAACTGCAGTGACGCCAAGCAATATCCCAGAGACCGAAAGGGCGGTTTGTTGTGCACAGCTATAAATGAATCTAGGTGCTCAGGATAGTACTTTAGGCATGAATTGGCTTATTGTTGACGATGCTTTTGTCTTCCCGTTTTAAGCATTCGGAAGCCACTCACTAAAAGAAGACTGCTATGGTATGTTGCTTCTCTGTTACTCTCGTTACTTCAACACGTCTGACGGGCAGAATATTGCTACAAGCACTTCATCGCAAAACCCCTGGATGGGACAAACTAGTAGGTAAGAATGATCGGCACACTTGGGAATCTTGGGATGGTGAGGTCAATAAACTGAAGGAACTAAAGGTGCCGAGGTGTATGGGGGGTGAAAACCAAAGAGCCCGTGAGTCAGCTCAAATGCACATATTCAGTGACGCGTCTGGATTAGCTTACGGGCCGCAGCCTACTTGAGGGACAGCATAAATGGTAGTGTTGTATGTAACCTCGTTATGGCTGAATTCCGCGTGGCTCCACTTAAGGCAGTCACCATATCTAGAGTAAAGCTGGCGGTTGCCGTTGTAGTGATTAAGTTATGTGATACCATAAACCGGAAGTTGGATACTTCAAAGGGGTCTATATTCTACTGGACTGATTCAACAATTGTGCTTTATTTCATGAACAACAGATCAGCACATTTATAGCCAACCGATTAGATATAATACATGAAAGCTCAACACCTCAGCAATGGTATCAAGTAAAGGGAACAATTAATCCTGCAGACCACGGCACTCATGGTTTGAAGGCGGACGACCAGAAATGGGAAAGTTGGCTCCGGAGGCTGCCATTCCTGAGAAGCTTAGAAGAAATTCCTCCATTCGTATTGGTCTCCACTGAAGAAATCGAAAGGTAGATTGAGCTTAAGCGCACACTGACTATCAACCAAACAACTGTCGCGTCAATTTACTTTCTTATCATTCGCAATGGTATAACCTGTTACGAGCAACAGCTTGGTTGAGGTGTTTTACACAATATATCAACATAATGTTTTGAAAGAAAAGTACCTTGTCACTACGAGTGGGTAGAATTTCGACAGAAGAGATTGAGCTTGCATGCGACAATGTTGTGCGCCTAGTGCAAGCAGAATCGTTCTTGGACGATCGGGTTTGTTCATGGACCCTAAGAGGCACGTGCACATGGGTGGCCCCCTACGTAAATTGTGCCCAATTTTAGTAAATGGTATGCTTCCAGTTGGCGGTAGACTGCAGTACGCGCACTTACCACATGACGCAAGAAATCCAGCTGTTCTGCCTCCAAGAGATCATGTACCCGAACTTCTCATACGTCGCTTTCATGAGAAGGAAGGTCATTTATGGCCTACCCACGTGTTATCTGAAATTAGGTGGTTCTGGATTACCAAAGGTGGTGTAGCAGTAAAGAGAGTTCTGAGCAAATGCCTTCACTGTTGTAAACAACTGGGTAAGCCAGGATATCAGCTAATGGCTCCATTGCCTATAAATAAAATGAGAAGCCAATTGCCACCGTTCCACTCGGCTGGTCTAGACTATTTCGGACCATTTTATATTATGTGGGGCCGGTCCGTGGAGAAAAGATACGGATGTAGCTTCATGCGCATGACCATGAGAGCATTATATCTAGAAGTAGCGCACTCGTACTCAACGGAATCATTCATCATGGTCCTGGATCGGTTTATAGCTCGCAGAAGCAAACCAGAACACACATTCAATGATAATGGATTTAATTTTGTCGAAGTGACCAATGAACGGAGAGTTTGTTTGCGATCTTGGTATGAGGATAAAATAGATAATCATCTTCTGGCGGACTTGGTACAGTAGCACTTCAACCCGCCTAACGCCAGCCATGGAGGCGGAGTTTTCGAAGGGCTGATNGACGCTCCTCAGTGCAGAACAGATGACCAACGAAGTGTTACTGACGTCACTGGTAGAGGCCAAAAGGATAAAGAATAATAGACCGCTCGTTCCGCAATCAATCAACCGCAAGCTTGCAAAGCGCTCACACCACAGATGTTGCTCACCAGTGGATCGTTCAGAAGAGACGTCAGAAATATCTGCCTTCTAGAAGGAGTCCTGGACAAAGTTCCTGGTGGTGAGCATGTAATTGGTTGAGGCCAGGAAATGATACGTTTATTTGTTTATTATATTTTGCGATTCTCCCGTTTTCCCGCTTAATGAGACGAACTGTTCAATTCCTTATCACTGGCGCTTATCATGGAAAATTCGCTCTCTATCTTTTTACTCTTCACGTTCATTACCGAAATGCCCCTCTCGTTTTACGTTTATCTCTCTGAAATTTCGATACTTCAAACTAACACTTTCTGTAACATCACACGCTCTACAATTGACAGACATAAACAATCCACAATGTTCGGCCATTCAGGTTGACTGAAACATATGAAGCAAAATTATGATGCTTTGATGCTTTAAGAAACAGCAAATTCACGAACGCAATCAGCAGTTATTAATTTGGAAATGAATAACTCGGAGCGAAACGGGCCCCAATCGAACCTATTCGGCTAATGAACAATTGGGTTCCTTGGCAACCTAATCGAAACGGAGCCTTCGGGCTCCATGTTCTGGTAATGAACCTTTGGGTGCATTGGAAACCTGATCAACTCGGAGCACTTGGGCTCTGTTGTATTCAATAAAACTCGTAGTATGCACGTAAGTAAACCTTTTGAATTAGCAGAGAACAGTAGCAACGAAATTCATGTACAATGACAGAAGCCTGTCTTTAGCCGATACTGCTCGTACAAGCAATCAGCAGTCAGCCAATCCATACCAAGCATACACGTGATGCAGTCTGATTGGTCACTGTAATCAAGGTTGCATATGAGGAACGTCCATGTCACGTGCGTGTATGTCTGTACGTCTGTGTGTGTATCGAGTATTGATATTGCGCGTTCGAGAGGAGAGATTTGTACAAGTGTTATCGAAGAAATGCGTTAGACCGCACAAAAGGCTCCATAATCGGCTAATGAACATTTGGGTTATTGACAAATTATCGACAAGGAGCACCTGGGCTCCATATTTGGCTGATGAACATTTGGGTTTATTAGCTCAATCTATTCCAACTTGATTGACGGACTCACAAATATTCATGATGCCATGCACATCACCGGCTTGCGAAATCCGCACATGAAACGTCAAAGAGTCAAAACGTTTTCTGGTCTTTCAGATTGATTTAACATCAAGCAAAAACTAAACCCAAACCTTGAAGCAATCTCCTTTTCATTCTTTGGTCAGACGTTTGCTTACGAATCACGGCCGTTGACCATTTATTCTTGTGTTATGTTTTACGCTTCATCTTTAATTTGCTATTACTCTAACCGTCACTAATTGGGAGCTACACCGCCGGGAGACAGGCTCGCTTTGCAGGTTCAGGGCTTACTCTTGGCTAAGTTATTTGCCACGAGTGTACAATCCCGATAAACATGAATGCATGACCAGGTTCATTGCTGTACCAATCTCGAAAAGACATGGAGAATATCACACCTAATCGACATCCAAAGGATATTTAGCTAGGATGAACAATCGCCACGGATTACTATCAACGACTGCATGTTGTGGTCACCAGCGATGTGACTAGCTTTCTACAAAAAGGAGAAGAAAATTCAATGTTCGTAAAACCCAGCTCCAGTGATAGATATGCTTGATCGATTTCATATCACGATAGTTTTTCTGATTGAAATCGTCCACGTCTGCGAACGATAGTGCCCCGATTCCTCTACACCCGGGCCATTCGGGGTATTCGATCGACTTTGCTGTATTCTTACTCCAACCGACCGGTTTTGAAAGTTTTGTACACAATACTTTTCTAATTCCATCATCTTCCTTTTCTCACCTCTCCCTTCTCTTTTATGAACCAAACATTTTACAGTTGTTTTAACCAGCCTCCTAATTACTCGTTCGATATCATTGCGGTCTTGCTCCATGATTTTCTCTATTGTTTATCGTTCTGTAACTGGGCCTTCGACGGTTTCGTAATTCGCAAATATGTGTTGATGTATGCCTATAATAGAAACGAAATTTCAACTATCGTTCAACTGTTTTCCTATGTGCTAGAAAGTTGTTCAGTCGAAGTCGAGACTTTGCGATTCTTATTGAACGTTGTTTGGATTGCCGTTACATCCAGAGCATTACACTAAGACGTGCGGTATGCTCTAGGAAACCCGAAGTCTTGCTCGCTCTTTACAAGGCTTATGTGCGCCCGCCACTCGATTACTGCGTACAGGCTTGGAGCCCGTTTCCGATGTAGGACATGAAGACGCTAGAATCAGTGCAGTGTCGTGTAGTGACCATTCACATCCCGTTCTCAATGTACCTTTCCTCCTGTGTATCTCATTGTTTTATCACACCAAGGCCACCTCTTTGGTCAGCACGTGTTTGTTTTCACTTTCCGCACGCTTGCTCAGGCCTCTGTATCTATCCCTTGCTCTGCAGATCTTTACAATACACGTCGTCCTCCGTTTCGTGAATCACCTCGTTCTCTTCTCGTACGAACGGACGTTTACGACTTATACGTATTAGCTCGGTGTACCGATAACCTAGTTCCTACAATCGGTTCACCAAATGGTTTTTGGGCTTAAAACGTCTATCTTATGAGAAGCGTCTAGACGGCTTAGAACTTTTCTCATTGAGCAGGCGTAGGCGACGCGGAGACTTGATTGAAGCGTACAAGATCCTGAGAGGGTTTATGGACGTACCAATGGAGCGCTGCTCAAGCTCACTGAAACAACGAACCTGAGAGGGCACACTCTAAAACTGGTTAAAGATAGAGTGAGGACTCGGCTTAAACAGTCTTCGTTCGCAACGAGTGTTGTGAATGATTGGAATAGACTGCCGGATGAAGTCATCGCTGGCAACTCGACAGCAGACTTCAAACGCATACTAGTCATGGTATGGACCAGGGTGTTTGGGGGGGGCGGGGACTGAGTGGAACAGTTTGGATACAGCTGACTTGGGACCGCTATCCATTTACTGCCAAACCTCCACCATTCACGTCTTCCTCTGCCCTTTATTCACTCTCCTCCTAACCTCTCTAGAAGCTCTATGCTTATCCTTTGCTTATCCTCTATCTCTATTAAATACCGCTACCTCTTTACATCAACCTCATAGTCCCAATAGATGGACTGGTCGTCCCATGAGTCTGCAAGCTGCAACACCATTCTTGACAAACCCCTCTGACTGGAGCCCTCCGAAGAGGGGTCTCAGACACGGTACGTACCCTAGCGCGCGGTTTGAATTTATAAAGTGCTCTCTGTTTTAAATCGTTTGTTCAAGCTAAATTGAGATATCTATAGATATTTCACATTATAATTACCCATTTTCACCGTGTTTTGCATAACCCGTGAAATATCGCAAGATATTTCATAGTACTATGCTCTGACTGGTTTTGACTAGTCATTGAGAAACGTTTTTATTGTTCAGAAGTTTTGTAGGTCGTCCGGTTTGGTTTTCCTCTACGGTTGCGTGTCCTTTTGTTCCTTTTTCGGTTAATTCTAACATATTGATAAAATGGTACATAAGGGTGACCACTGTGGCATGAGTCAGTGCCAGGAACAGGTTGAGACTGGCATCCAGTGGGATAGATGCAATGCATGGTACCACCAAAAATGGTGCAAATAATCTAAGAAGGATTATTTGCTTCACAGGAAATACCCAGGGCTGAAATGGATATGTAGTCACTGCGTTTCTCTGGCAAAAGAGTGCTCCCACATATTAAGGGGAGCGGTGCTGAAGGAAACAAGTAAAACGGAGCCACCAGCTTCATCTGAGACCTCCGAAAGGGAGGGGAAAAAACGAAAAAAGCTGTTAGCCAAATGGTTAACAAAGTAGGAGAAACAGCGCCAATCGACAAGGCGAATCCAGTAAAGACGGCGGAAATAGCCGTTCTTACTGCCAAGATCGAAGCGCTAGAGAAAAAGTTAAGAACAATAAAANCGCAACAAGTGCTCTTGTGTCGGACGAAGCATTTATTGTTGCATAATATCCCGGAGCCTATCATACGGGATAGTAAGATTAGGCATGAAGCCGATAGGAGGCATGTCCTGGACATCTTCAGACTAGCAGGCCTTCCCCCCACAACGCGTTACATGAAGAGTCATCGTGTCGGTCTATGGAGGGAGTTTATAGCTCAGAAGCCGAGACCCAAAGTAGTGTTTTTCAGTAGCACGTATATGCCAAACCTGGTACCAGCAAAAACAACCAGGATAGAGATAAACACCAGAGGAGCTGTACAAATAACTCCGGACGAGGGGACCAGTATTAAACCCGTCAAGAAGGATTAAACCATCACGGGGAAAGCAACCCGCAAAGAACCCCAGTTTGTAATAAAAAAGGGGGAGCATATAAACGGTGGGGCAAAACCCAATCCTCGCCTGTATGACAAACAGGCAAAGCAGGACGGGACGCACTCAGCGGTGAGACCGTTAGGCAAATCCACACCACGCACGGTGAGGCCTGGGGGAAACGCCATCAGGAATCACCGACTAGTCGAAAGGACCCAAATGGCCGCCCTACAAATTGAGGCCATAGAAAAACCGGAAGCTAGCCAAGGCCCTGAGTAAGAACTTCGAAGATGAACTGCCGACGGAGACCTGGGCATCTATTGTGGTAAGAACGCCAACTAAGTGACCAAGCCCGAAGAGGTCAATGCCCCTAGTGGAAAGGAGACCAATGGCCGCCCAACTAAAGGAGGCCATGAAAAATCCGGAAGCTATTCAATGAACTAGGAGTAAAAACTCTCAAGATGAATTGCCGACGGAGACCTGGGCAACTATTGTTGTCAAAACGCCAACTAAAGGACCAAGCCCGAAGAGATTAGTGCCCNAAAGGAGGCCATGAAAAATCCGGAAGCTATTCAATGAACTAGGAGTAAAAACTCTCAAGATGAATTGCCGACGGAGACCGGGGCAGCTATTGTTGTCAGAACGCCAACTAAAGGACCAAGCCCGAAGATCAGTGAGATCGGTCCACAGTAAAAAGCCCAGGGTTAGGTTTTGGGAAGGTCATCAACTCGCCAGGGGGGCATGACTTGGCCGGTGATGCAGTCCCCGGGGGCAATTAAGTCAAAAAACGAGTCGGTACCTCGGGTCTGCGACCGAGGATTCGCCGGAATTAAGGCAGGCTCATCACCCTAATGAGGA
>UZAN01055290.1:0-14658 GCA_900618425.1 Echinostoma caproni | reverse complement strand
GTCAACCGCTGTTTGTCTATCTGTCCGTTTGTTTGTTTGTTTGTCTGTGTTTGTGTATGCTGCTTAGCCCAATGATAACATGCGCTCTCAATGCCAGTGCATCGGAGTTCAAACCCCCGATTGTACTTTGGGTGTGTACTACAGGTAAGCTTTAGCGAAACCGGTATTCAGATTTAGTGCTTTTCGATCGTGTAGTTAACTGGATAAATCGAGGGTTGCACGTGAAGATGGCTCCGAACAGTTCATCCGGTTAACTCAGCCACCCATTTTGTCATAGTTCGTGAATTGATCAGTTATGAGGTTAACTAAGTGCATTTGCTTGTTCGAATCTTGTCACTTTTTAATCTTGTGAGACAGTTGTACATTGGATTCCGTGAAACCAGGGGAAATTTTAAATTATGATTAAATCTGTATTCTGGTAGTTAACAGGATACCGTATCTCCTAGAACAGTGCTTGTAAATTATTATTGTTATCATCATTATTAATACTATTGTAGCGTATAATGATTTTGTTAGCTATGGTTATACTGATCGTCTTTTAACCCATTTTTGTAGAGCTTTTTTGTTTTGAGTTGTTTTTTTCTTCACACGAACTTTATTTCCCAGGTAGAGGAATGCTCCTGGATGTTGGAAGATGGGCTAACCATATGTATTAGTTTGGAAAAGATCAACAAAATGGAGTGGTGGTCTCGGATTTGTGACGGGGAACCAGAAATCAACACTCGTAAAGTGCAGCCAGAAAATTCCAAACTGTCCGATCTGGACGGGGAGACACGTTCAATGGTGGAGAAAATGATGTACGATCAACGTCAGCGTGAGATGGGTCTACCCACCTCGGAGGATCAGAAGAAGCAAGAAATGTTGAAAAAATTCATGGCTGCACATCCAGAAATGGACTTTTCCAAATGTAAATTCAATTAACATCAGTTAACTTTGCCCCCCCTCTCAATGCGTTCGCGATGAGTACAGTTTCTCCCGGTGTGTTTGGTTGCGTGCTGATGTTTGTTGGTTGATAATCGAATAAAACGTATATTGCTCTGATGTGGCTATTGTTCACAGTAACATTGGGTTTACAACGACAGGCTCTTTTTTATGTTTACGAACCTTTCTCTCAGATACACTTCTGAATGAGTGAGGATGAGCTAAATCCCCACTCCTAACTGGTGACAGTTTTTGTCGAGCCGGGTTTTTGTCGTGGCACAGTATCATTCACCCTATGCACACACTATTAGGTGAACACAAGCACCACCCCGACGGAAGAACGCACGCTGTATGCCGCTTACAATAACCTAGCACACAATGTGACACAAAAGTGATGAACAGTGGACAGGGACCGTCACGAAGACACTGCAAATAGACTTGGTGTGATGACTTGCTCACCTCTATGGCCCAACGAGCTACACAAGGTGGCATTTATCAAACAAGGAGATCTTATCTTGCCGAGAACATCAGAGAACAGAGATCAAACGAAGTTCAGTCTGATGATCCTCCAGGTTGGGGGTTAGACTGGAGTTAGCGTCTAGGTCAGTAAAATGTATACATAAACCATAAATAATCCCACACTGTCGTCGCACAGGATTATAAGGATCACACTGCTCATTTCATAGAATGGAGGGGTAGTGATAAGCGGGCAACTGCTCAGATATCCCAATCCTTGTTTCACACTTTTTTATTACACACTTTCGTGTGATGAACAGCAGACGGGGTGGAATCCCATAATCACGAGGATCTGTTGTTCATTGATGGGAACCGGTAACCTAAGCCACGGGACCTGGAGTGGTAAACCACATAAGGCCCCGATAGGTTGGGTGTGGTATTGAACCGGACGACAGCAGAGCTGCCTACCACCAAAGTCGGGTGGCAGTGGCGGGGTTCGAACCTCGGACCATGGGGTCTAAAGCACGCCAGTGACAGCGACTAAACCACTGCGCCACCACCCCACACAACACTGTCTTCTATACCCAGCCCTCTCCCTTAGCTCCTTCTTCCGACCCGTAATATTCCATCAGACAACATTCTGAAGCCTTGTCAATCACTAAATCTGGGGGTCTTCCGCTTGAGGGCTCTGACGTAGGTGGGCCGACAAGCTTGTCTGGCTCGTACCATTTGGGGGTTGATATCTAATGCCTGTCGGAGACCCGAATCCAGGATCCTAGCTAGTATTATAGGCCGCTTGGGTGCACCGGATTTGTCTTCGAGGTACTTCCTCCGCACAAAAGATAACGACGAAGCCCGTTCAGTAGGTCAGCGTGGGTAGGCATTGTACTTAATATTAGAGCCGAAGCGTAACTGTTCGATTGGATCCCCATCAAAATTCGCTTACAGCATACATTCGACCCTTCACAGACAGATGTCGCGACGGCGCCACAGATGTCTCAAATTGACAAATGCCGACTGAGCCTTCTGTATGCGAGCTGACACTTCATCCGTGATGCGCCACCGGGTGAAATATAGCTGCCCAGATAACAGAACTTATCCACTTTCTCTATTACTTCCCCAGTTAGAGTGAGGCTGGGTGCTGGACAAACTCAGTCTTGTAGTAGCATTTTACAGAACGCATACTAAACATGGCTACACTAGCATTCAAGCTGTTCAATAAAGCTTGCAACTTACCTGGATCTTCTCTTGGTAGCACAATGTCGTCTGCATCCTCTAGATCAGACGGTCTGCCACCTGGGAATGAATCGATGCCACTATCGTCGCACGAGGATAGGGCTGTCTCCATAATCAAATATATAACGGAGTTAAATAGAAACACCAGTATCCGCAGTGAAGTCGGGTGAAAACGTGCTTTAAGCTCGGACTCGGCTTCGGCTAAGAGTATGGAGGGATCGTAATATTGAGATACACTTATCGGGCACACCCTTCAGGGAAAGGGAGCACCAGATTTTAGAGCGGTCGACTGGTCGACTGGGTCGAAGATCGCTTTCAGATCGAGAAAGACAGGTGGTGGGTCTGCGAAAAGAATGCCAGTGCTCTAGAGTTTGGCGAAGAGTGAAGATGTCGATACAATCTCTACCAGGTCTAAAACTAGCGTGGTTCTCACGTGTGCACTCTTCACGTGCGGCGGACAACCGACGGAGTATGATCCTAGCGAGAAGTTAAGAAGCCATGTTAATTAAATTAATTTCTTTTTGGTTTTCACAAGAGGATCTGTCACCTTTCTTTTAAATCGGTATGATGACCGATTCACACCATTCAGCTGGAATCTGTTCCCTCTCCCACACTGAGCCCAGGAGTTTTCTTAACTCCAAAACCAAGGATGAAAAAATACCGATGGAGACAGCCCGTTTGGGCCGGAAGCCTTATGCCGTTTGGGCTAGCTTATTTCCTGGGTAACCTCCATTTCAGATGGAGGACTGGCATCGCCTGTCAGTATTTGCCCTGTCGCGGTGCAGAGTGATTGTTCAGAGGTCGATGGGGCCAGTTGAACTGAGCCTCGAAGTGTTCAGTCCGTCGATCAAGACGGCGTTGCTGATCGTGAATCAGTGTGCCATCGGATTCTTTAATTACCTCACTTACGCCTATTTTCCTGGGGCCCGTATTCCTAATTTCTTTCTCATTATAAACCCGGGAGTTTCGTTAAATTCAAAACCAAGGCTGAATCTGCATCCTTAAAAACCGATGGGGATAGCCCGTCTGGGCCGGAAGCCTTATGCCATTTTAGATGATTTACTCCTCGGGTAACCTCCGTTTCAGATGGAGGACTGATATCAACTGGCAGTATTTGCACAGTTGAACCGGGTATAGGGAGGTCTTCTGCTGACGGGGGCCAGCTGAACTGAGCCTTACAATGTTCTGCCCATCAATCTAGACGGCGTTGCGGAATATGAGTAAGTAAGTAATAGTAAGTACTGTTAGACTCTTTAATCACCTCACACCTGCTTTCCCTGGACCTGTGCTCCTAAAGAATCGGAAAAGATTGCGACTATTACCGATAGCTGCAGCTTTCTCCATCTCTCTACACTTTCCTACCCACCACTTCTCGCGGTCATTCCTCAGACTCTTGACGGGTATTGAGCATTGAATTCTCTAGCGACTACCACGACGTCCATTGATCGAGCACTTTGGAGCAGTTGAGAGAGGTCCTTGTAGAATTCATCTTTCACTTCTGGCGAACTGCAATCTGTCGGTGCATACGCGGATACGACGAATAAATATGGACGTTTCGTTCTGTAGCTGTTAACTCGTACTGAACCATTTAGACGTACGGCGCAAAGTCGGCTGTTAACGGGGACCCAGTCGAGAAGCGAGCACTTGGCCTTGGCACTTAGCGCCATCCCAACAACAGCAACACCGGATGCCGAATCACCTGACACAGAGAATGAAACGTGAGGATGAGGTTGGATCTGGAGAACGGAGGGAGATGATTAAAGTAGGGTCTTGTATGCGTATTTTGGAGACAGCATACATCCAAATGGAAGGTCTGAAGAGTTCTAGCAAAGGCAGGTTGTTGACTGATCTGGTAGAGTGTGCGGACATTAAATGCGGCCAAGTGAAAAGGAAGTTTTGGTTTCGAAGATCTGATAGCCTCTGAGTGGTTGGGCCTCATTAGTTGAACGCTGAGTGATATCCGATGGGTGGTACAAACAGGATGCATCTCCTAAGGTTTGGGAGTGAGAAGAAGAAGTGAACAGTTGAGAAAGATGGTTTTCCAAATGGGTACCTAAGACTTTGGGGCACGGCATACTTCGCGGTTGCCTACACCGACGAAGGGTTTTTCCTTTGGGAACCCTAACCGTAGCCTTTGACTCAAAAGTTCAACCCACAGGGCAGTGAAGCGCAGATTCAACGCGGGGGCGTGAACGAAGTACTCGTGTGGGAGCTTCTGGAGACCTATCACACAAGGTCTTTGAATTTCGGTCCAGTTTTGTTCACTGGTGCGCTGGTTGACGGTCCGCTTATCGGGATTAGCCCATAGTCTCATGCACCCAGTAAGACAAGCGGAACGTGGATGGGATAGCACTTTATTGGCTTGGGACTGCCCGCTTGGGCGGGCGGTAGCTGTTCAATGAAGTGCGAAGACTCCTCCCACCGTCGAGAGGAAGCCCCAAGTATCCCGCTCCTACGTCCGTCTAGCAGGGTTTTTCTCCGGTAAACTGCCTCTCCTAGTACTTTTTGCTGGAGTGGATAATCAAGGGAAGCGAGGAGGTGCCCAAGCAGCTGGCTTTGTGAGACTGATCTTCATCTGGTCTCTACCCGTTGACCTTTCAGGCATGGTTGGATCTGCGGCTGTGAAAAGCCATCCTGTATAGCTCGCAGGGTCATGGAAGCACGCAAACCATCACACCACGTCAAGGTGCAGAACTGAAGAGGCATTAAGAGCTATGGCCCATCGAAAGATTCAGTAACCCGAATGTTTGCAGCAGGTTTAGATCAGGCTCTATGCATTACGGTGGGTAATTTCAATCGTTTTGACATCCTTTGCCTGACAATTTTTGGCTGCTTTGATGTCGTCCGGTTCAATACCACGCATATCCTAGCGAGGCCTTATGTTGTTCGCTACTCCAAGTCCTGTGCCAAGGTCACCGGTTTCCATCATCGAAGGGTAGGTTTTCGTGACCATGAGGTCCGCCCCGTCTGCTGTTTCTCACACGGTAGAGTGTATTAAAAGATGACAAATCTTGTGAATTTTCCTGCCCTATTCAGTGTCCAACTTGATGGTATCTTTGTAAACCACCTGAAGATTATTTTCATTGAAAAGCGGGCTTTCATGAGCTACTCAAACCATTGCTGTAATGTTTTTACATGCCAAAATTTCATCATTGAAGGACCCATTTCACCTCTAGGCTCACCAGAGGGAGAATTAGTCCCCTTGACAACT
This sequence comes from Echinostoma caproni, assembly GCA_900618425.1. Lineage (NCBI taxonomy): Eukaryota > Metazoa > Platyhelminthes > Trematoda > Plagiorchiida > Echinostomatidae > Echinostoma > Echinostoma caproni. Next base: position 8,834 of record UZAN01055290.1, on the reverse strand, counting down.
TGGCTAGACTTACGAAAATGGTTTATTCTATCGACTTCACCATCTTTTCGAATGCTGAGAACTCTTCCAGTCATGAACACCTCACATGTTATCTTAATTTTTACCACAATCTGCGTTGCCCAGTTGATACTTTGTATATTTGGAGCGACATATTCCCTTCTTTTTTAAATCGGCTCCGTTTTGATAAAGAAAAGGTCTACAAGACTGGAAGGTGTAGTACTTTTAACGATCTATGATTTTCAATCAAAATAAAAATGTTGATCCCAAATCGGATGCATATTGAAACTCCTATGGGAAACAAGTATTGTCATGATGTGGTCTGTCTAGAAGCAGCACTGCGGCTCACGAAATAGCTCTTTCTAGGATGTTCATGAGTTGAACCGTTTATTCGCAAATGTTTCTGTTCTGAACCCAATACCATCTTCATTTACGCCTNCCGGTAGAAGTTTTGAAGTGTTTGAGGTCCCTTCAATCCAACAAGGCACAAGACTGATTAGTTATCCCATCCCTTTGAAAAGTTAAAGTCTGTGCCGAACGATTTGTTAAACCTGTTTCCAAGTTGTTCAGTTAGTTTGTCTTCTGGAAGTATCTATGATTGCTGGAGAGCTGCTCGGATAACACGTCCTCCAAAAAGTGTTTTCCAAGCGCCGACTAATTTTTTGCACATCAGCAGTATTGAGAGTTTTTGAAAAACTGCTTCTAAATGGGCTGACCCTTTTATCTGTTGCTCATAACCCTATTCGATTTACTTACAAACCTTCGCTTTCCATTCTTAATTCATTTGCTCACGTTTTTCACTACGTTTCATCCTCCTTGGATAAAGGGTCTTCCGTTTAATTTATCTTGACTTTTTAAATTGTTTTTTTTTTTATCACACATTTGTGCGGTGAACAGCAGACGGGGTAGACCTCATGATTACGAAGACCTGTTCGGTGATGGAAACCGGTAACCTAAGCCCCGGAAGTTGGAGTAGCGAATCACAAGGTTAGACTTGGTATTGAACCGGACGACACGAAATCTGCCTACCACCAAAGTTGGGTGGCGTTGTCGTTGGTGGGGCTCCAACCTCGGACCATAGGTTCCACGCCGGTGGCAGCTACTAAACCGATGCATCACCACCACCACCAATGCCAATACTTGGCCGTGGCATTCTGATTCAACGTCCTTCGGATTGCCGTCTGGCACTTGATGTGTGGAATGTACTAATCAGTTACTGTTCACATAGGACACGACTCACTTTTTGTTTTGATAAATCTTCACCCTTGTTGGAGTTCAACTTTCGGGTTTTCAGAGTGCTATTTTGTTTCCGTTCCTTTTTCACTGTACGGAAGCAACCATCCCATCCTCACAAGTAACTGTGAGCCAAACTTGAAATAACGATCCAGCCTTGTAGATTCGTTAGTGAATCAGTCCGTACCTGCAAGGAAGTCCTGACTTGGTGGGAGGCTTTCGATTGGAGTTAACAGTATGTCATCTGTCTCCCCTCGTTGCTGTCGGGCCACTCTGAACCGACTATCACTGAAGAAGACTCCTGAACAAACATGAATTGGCAATTTGGTTCAACCATGGCTGGTTGGCGCAGTGGTAACGCACACACCTTCCATGCGATGGGTCCGGAGTTCAAATCCCGGACAGGACAGTGGATATGCACTACCGATGAGCTCTAATAAGAGCGAAACTCGGGTCTAGTGCTTCTGAGTGTATGGTTGAATCGACGAACTGAGGATTGTGCGTGAAGGTGAAGTCCGAAGGATAGCCCCAATTATTAAAGGCCAATTATCCCACACTGCTACTCACAAGTAACTTTGAGTCAAACTTGAAACGTCCCATCCTTCCCAACTTTATTGCGTGTAATTATGCTGATGACTGGGTGGTTAATTGGCCCTAGACTGGTCCTGACGGTTTCTGCCAACTTCAGGACTGTAAATCAAATTTTTGGTTAACCTACGCCTCGATCTTTGATTCCCAACGTCGATAAATATGTAGACGTCCCTTTTAATCATGAAACACGCAGTGATTATCAAACCGCTTTAATAGCCAACCTGGTCTTACTGTTAACGGTAATATCCTCCCCAAGTTTCAGTTTTCAGTTCGATGGTGCTGGCACAGTGGATTAGTCGCTGTCACCTGCGTTCTTTTGACCCTATGGTTAGAGGTTTGAACCCGGCCACCGCCACCCAACTTTGATGGTAGGCAGCTTCGCTGACGGTTCAATACCACACCTAACTCAGCGGGGTCTTATGTGGTTCACCACGCCAAGTCCCGCGACTTAGGTCACCGGTTACCATCAGTGAAGAACAGGTCCTCATGACTATGAGACCCACCCCGTCTGCTTTTCATCACACAGCGGTGTAATAAAAACGTTCGTACAGCCATTACCTATGCACTTTTGTGCAGCGGTTTTGGCTGCTGTACGCTCTCATGCTCAAAGCTAACTCTGTCAAATATGTTAATGTGTCACAACCTTTCTTGGTCCAAGCATTTTGAAAACATTTACAATAGGAATTTTCATGCAACCATTTCCCTTTAACAGTTTCATGAGAGCAAGAAGAAGCATCATAATGTGTTGAATTCAATTATTTCATGGTAATCTCGTCAGCTGTGTACATGCATTCAGGTCACGTTTGGTTAAAAGAGTGATAGGTTTTGGGACAGGCGAACACAGCTGACGAGATTACCACGAAATAGTTGAATTCAACATACCCTGTGATCATGATGCTTCTTCTTGCTCTCATGAAATTTACAATAGGGTTCGTAGGTTATCCTTCTACGCTTTCAGATTTCAAAAGCACGGCGTTCCCTTAAACAGTTCATAAATTTGTAACAGGCTGTGTTCCTTCACACAAATTGTACTTTTCCCTGGTCTAAATAAGAATGGCCTAATTCTCTTTTCCAGATTTCTTGAACTTCTTTTCAGGACAGTTTTGGTTGATTTCATTTTGTGAACGCATTTTGATTCATGTGATAGTTTCATTAGTCATATACATTAAACATAGCTTTGGAACCATGGAGTTCACTTAGAGAAGAATTTCTGTTTTCAGGTGTTCAGGTAGTTACTGCTTTCTTGTTCATCGGTAATTTTTACCTCAAATTTAGGGCTATTTACAGCAAGGGCAATAATATACCGATATGTGGGAATCATGGATGTTGGCTACATTTCGAAATATACTCATCCATTTATGCCACCAAATAAATAAATAAACCTAAGACAGTAGATGAAGATGGGAGTTCCTCTTATAGTGTCCACTACTCTTCAATTTTCAGCCGTAGGTTCATCCGAAGTCCACATGTCCACTGCATCCAAGGTTACTTTGGGTTTGTCATGCCTGTTCACTGTTTCCACTTTTGCTTACGTTCATATCGCTCAGGCTCTGGAGCGAGAAGTGAGTTGTCCGCTACCATTTTATGTGATCGTAAACCTCTGTTTTCTTTCCAATTTGACTAGCGTTTGAGCGAGAACGTCCGTAAAGAAATTGAGAGAGAAATTGAAGAAGCGAAACGTATAGTCCCGTAGGTTTTTTCTTTTCTTTAACTGAACTTTTGATACTTATCTTTCTTTTTAGTCTTCCTCCAGATCCCAGTGATACGGTTCAAGAATGATTCTTAGCAGAACGGAGTCCACTGCAGCCGGCTATCGCATAGTTTGCAATTTGGACTTTCCCAGTGAAACCTTAGCTGAGGTTGCTTGTCGTACCTTATCCGTCGATCCTCCACCCAAACGTTCTTCAGTGAATCAACATTTTTCCGTCTCAGGTTCTACCCTCGTTTGTGAATGTTCCGCTCCATTCTCTCATGGATCTTCACAGGACCCCACTACACAACTGAGCAAGTTGCGAATCGCGGCGCATTCTGTGGTGGATTTGGCCTGTCTTGTTCTTGAGACCGTAGAGACCTTTAAACCGACTAGCTGAACAGTTATTGTACCAGCTTGAAATGTACAATATAATTTCACTTTGTACACCTTATTTTTTGCTCCTATCGTTCAAGCAATAAAGCTGTGTGGATTCGGTGACCACCCCAGATTATTATTTTCCAGTTAATTTTGCTTCTTTTCAGCCATAATGTCCGAGAATCTTGACAATTTGTTCCTAAGCATAGCTCAAAGCACGGAAGACGGAGTGCGTGGTCTTCTTGATGCATTCTTTGGCTTTCTTTCTCGCCGGACAGATTTCTACTACGGTGCCACGGAGAAGGATTGCAAAGACCTCGTTTTACAGGCCTTCAAAAAGCACAAGGTAACTTATTTTATCTCATTCGTATGTGGTATTTTGAGCCGTTCTTAGTATGCACGTGTCTGAGTTTTGGCAGTATAATATCTCCATTGTTCTCTTCTCACTGCATAATTTTTAAACACTTTGTTTGAATCCTGGTATACTTCACTGCATGTTCCAGAGATAAGATTATCTGGTCGACCTATTACTGTATTATTTATTGCGTTATTGCATTCCATGGAATCGTTACACGGTGTGGCGAAATGATGACTTTTGACCCACTATGTTATCTTACACTGAGGTACTAAACGTAAGAAATATCTGGGCCGTTTGAAAAGTGGTATTCAAGAAAGGCTTGTGTTCTCTCAGTTCACATCAAATTTTCCAGTTGCATTGCACTAATCCGAAACCCGTGACTAATGATTTGATTTGTTTGTTGAGACGAACAGGTTATTAGGTGACCAGCATATAGCTACGAAGACCCTGACCAAGGTACCCATTCGTGCAGGTCGTGCAAAGTTCTTCGAAATGAACCGACGGGAGAAATTAGTGGCTATATGTCAATGTCACCGATAGTTGGACTGTGATATCAAACCACATACATACTTATGTATGTCTTAGATGAAAAGGCCGAACACTACCGGCCTAATCAAGACTGATACAACGGGTTCGTGAAAAACATCACATTCCTGTACACAATCAAATAGATATAAAAACAATAAGAGTTATACGTTCACTAATGAACGGGACGTGATGAGGCTTTTGTACAATAATCCATGAGAGTATTGGAGGATTTGATTGAATTAAATAGTGGATTTAGTTTTGTACAGAGCAAATGAAGTGTGACCTGAAATGTTAGGAAGCTGTGTGCAGACAGCCGTTTCGATTTGATTGGGTTTCGTCTGCAGTGCGAGTCCATCGACCCAAATGAGGACGAATACAGAGACTTGTCGGTTGCACAAGTTGATCGAACGGGTAACGAGGACTCAAAGATTAGACGTCCTTCATTATGCTACCACCGCATCATCAGTTTTGTTGTCATTATGCATCGGTTTCACATATGTAAGCCCGTATCAGTTCATCGCAGGACAAGTGTGCTTTGAATTTCTGTCTACATAATCGTTTGCCCGTTCCACATTTACCGTTGGTCGCATTCTAGACACATAAGTTTTTTAGTTTTGCATGTACTTTGCTACTGAATAAATCGGTAGTCCAGCGGTGTTGATTACCATCACTTCACATCAGGTTGCGTGTTCCAAATCCTCCACCAATGGATGGCAGTACTGGCAGTACAGTCCGTTTCCCCTTTCGTGAAAGTTCTTCGATAGTGCATTTAACAAAAGGAGATAGCAAAATAATTACAGATAAATCGGCTTATCAGTATCTCTGAGAGCCACAAATAGTCAGATTCTAAAAGGTTAGAGTTTAGATCTCCGTTTTTAACCAATGCAGATTAATTAACAATCAAAATTTTCCACTACAGATTGATTGGTAGCTTGAAATCGGTGTGATCAAAATGTTATCTAAAATTAGACCCTTCAGAATGTGGCTGTTTTTTGGAGGGGGGGGGCTCTTGGAGATACTGACACTCAGAAAGGGTGGGGCCGGGCGGGGTCTCTGACCGAATTCCGCTATGAGAGTTCGCATTTTCTTGGTTTGCCTTAAGAGAGCTTTACCATGGTATTTACATATGGGTTCACCAATGGGGTTTGTATAACTTAGATTTCTCAAGCATTAAGGGTCCCTTTAGCCGACTTCATGCCCTTTTTGAGCAACCAATTGATGCAACCTTATCATACCGATAGCAAACACTGAATATGTGCATGGGCTTCCTTTGCATCTTGGTTAATTTTAAATCGATGATGAAAACACTCCCAACTCAACAGACAGACTACCAACTGGAGTGCTAGTATATGTGAGAGCTACTGTAATGGTGTTTATGCAACTACAGATACTATACACAGTGTTCAGATTGGGACTAAAACGTTCATGCATCTGTTTCCACAACTGTGCTGTTTAATAAAGGATTCAGCGCTAGAACGGCACAGGAAAGAACGCGAAGAGTTACAGGAACGTGAAGATCGCGAGCGCAAACGTCGTGCGGAACGAGCCGAGGAGGCCATCAAGGCTAACATGAAAGGCGATGATATGCCAAACGGTACGTTACGCGTTCTTTTAGTCTGCATTAGTGTGATTAACAATTCAACATTTATACTGCTAATAAATATTTTCAGTTTCAGCCCCGTTGACGGTGAAATCTACTCGTTCCATTTCCACGTCTGCTCTCTACAGGCAATCAAACCTCAGAAACCACTGAATCACAGCCGTCAAGCACAGAGGTCGAACCGGAGAAACCTGAGCTGGAAAAAGCTGATTTACCTAAACCAGTCAAGGTTGGCCCTGGTGATGATGAAGACGAGGATGAAGCAGATAAGGGAAAGCTTAGACCGAACGAAGGCAATGGTGGTGATTTACCAAACTATAGATGGTTCCAAACCTTGGGCGAAGTAGATATTCGAGTGCCCACCAAGGTGAACTAATCTGTTATAGTGTGACTTTTTGGAACTGTTCATTTTTATTTGCCTAATTAATCAATGATGATCCATGATTGTAACATTGTAATCATTTTCGTCTCCCACCGATTTTTTCACTTTAAGTTTCTTGTGTAACACCATATCGAAATTTCGAAATGGTATTTTTTCAAAGGCTAGATGCGGTGATTGTTTCATTGACCCACAGGTCATCTTCAAGCATGGCCGGAAGAAATTCTGTCACACTAGTACCAAGGTTTTCAGTTCAATTGGGAAAGCGGGTTTTTCTCAACTGCATACCTGGGAGTTTGAAACCTGGTAGGCTTTGAGGCTGCCCACATGAAGGAAGGGTTTTTCCATGGATGTCGTCTTTGAATCAGATGTCCACAAAGCAACAGGAATTTTCGTTTTTCTCAAGGAACACTAATCAGAGCCCTCGACCGAGCTTTATCTAACGTCTTTCCATGAACCTTTCCAGTAAGATAGGACATGCGACCGTCAAAGTCGTTCTTTTAAGTTCGTTGAGTCCTAGACGCACGAAAGTCATAGACAGTTTTGATACCGTCCGGTTCAATCGCACGCTTAACCTAGCGGGGCCTTATGTGGTTCGCCACTCCTAGTCCCGGGGCTTAGCTTACCGGTTCCCATCACAGAACAGCAGATCTTCTTGACTACGAGGTCTGCTGTTCATCACACAGGTGTGTAATAAGGACGCGGTCACAATAACCTTGTTTGCAACACCGGGTGACCATTGGCTAGACAGCTCTTTCAGAGCCAGTCCAATGAAGAATCAATGCTATTATTCGATGTTTTGTAAGTGGGTTAGATGCTACTAACCGCAAAAAACGTGACCTGATGGTATTGGTTAAATATTTGATAATAAGTAGTATGTGAATGACTGGACAAAATTTCCCTGGAAGCACACGACGGGTTTCGCGGTTCTTGCCGCTCGTCAGACGTGCGTATCCGGTAACAGAGAACAGAGAACAGAGCAGCATGGAAATTAAACATTCCCAGTTGATTGAAATAATAACAAAATCTGTTTTTTGTTTCGTCGTACACTTGTTATTTTTGTGTGTTGGAGTTTCCCTTCAGTATTTTCATTTTTACCAAATTGTGTCTTTGTTTAATTGTTGTACTACAAAACAGTCGTGTTGGTTTCAATAGCTGGTATTTCACGGGAATTAACCATACGAGCTGTTGGATCAGTCAACCCATTTTGTCCAAACTCATGCTACTAGTAGTGGCTTTTTTGAAACTCATGTACAGGCTTCTGCGTTTCGTCTGCTGCTCTCTTGTCGCTCACGTCGATTCACCGTTCCACTACTGTCATTGCGCTGTTGAGATAATGAGATCTTGACAGTAGATGGCACTGATAGCGATTTCTGCCGCTGGAATTGATATGGGGTAGGATGTCTCCATGTTGTTTCGCACCATATAAGCACTGGAATGTTGTTAATTCCGAGAGAAGTTATGTGGATTTCACATTTCTAGTTTACCTCCCGAGCCCGATTGCCTGAATAGTTTTTGCCACTGAAAATTTGAGAATATTATCAAGAATTGAGCAATCATGAATTATTGCATCCAGTCTTAGGAGTTTAGTTCATCATAGTGCTTTGTTTATCTAGACCCATATTTTCATTTTAGCCCTTTTGAAATTTTGCAGTAAACTTATCGATTAACCGCAAAAGTATAAATGTGCGAGCTAAACTAATCAGTTGAGACCAAGCGCTCTGTATAGTTTGACTGTCAGACAAGGTTTTCTGCTTCCGACATCTGTTTTTTTCTATAGTCGGGGGTATGATTGCAAAAAGGTCGTTATTGCTTTTTTTTGAAATATTTTGCACAACATGGGTGTTTGCCATGCATACAAAAACTGCCTTCGGATACTAAAAACAAAGGATTGTCCTTCTGCGAAACGAATAGACCTGAAGCAATGCTCTATTTCATAAAGGAATGCTGTTTTTCCGGAAGAGTAACTGTCCGTGGTCGGCGAACGGAACTATCCGTCAACTTGTACATGCGTGATTCCGTGAAAAGACAACCAGACAAGAAACATGTAATGTGTTTTGTTAAGTCCTCTATCACGGTC
>UZAN01055288.1:0-14659 GCA_900618425.1 Echinostoma caproni | reverse complement strand
TCATCATCATCATCATCATCATCATCATCATCATCATCATCATCATCATCATCATCATCATCATCATCAACATCATCCCGCTCATGTTCTCAATCGTCAGCATGATCATCATCATCAATGTCATCCCACTCATCATGGTCAACAAGATCATGGTCGTTATCATCATCATCAGCATCATCCCACTCAACATCATCATCATTATCATCATCATCATCATCACCATCATCACCATCATCATCATCATCATCCCACTCATGATCATCATCATCATCATCATCATCATCATCATCATCGTCATTATCATCCAACTCATCATGATTTGTCCCTCATCATCGTCATCATCAGCATCGTCGTCAACATCATCACCATCATCATGTTCAACATCCCACTCATCTTGATCATCATAATCATCATCATCATCCTAATCATCCTCCTCATCATTGTTTAGTGTAATTTAGTGAAACGAACCTCATTTGGCTACCAAATTGATTGCATACCGCACTTTGCTGCATGGGGAGCAAGAATTTGAGACATGTATTCGTTCATTGGAGTGGTGCCCTAGTCAATTCTGGGGAATTCAGGAGTGTTCTTCATTCAACCAATGTGGGTAGAATTTTCAAACAAAAGAATGTTATCACTTTTGCTTTGAGATATACGCTATTATAAATGAGTTGTGATGTATGACAAATAATTTTTTAGAGGATGTTAAAGAAGATACTGGGAACTATTAGAAAAATGAAGAAAATTTTGATGTGAAAATTTACAACAGACTGTGCATAAGTTCGTTGTCTGGGAATCAACAAAGGTGAAAAAGGTAAGGTTCAATGAAGCTGTGAACAACAGTAGTACGAGGTTGAAATTTATTGCGGGTGAAAGAAGTTGAAATGGAGCGGGGATTGAGGGTAAAGCATGTGATGCAGCGGACAAGATAGAGTTGCACAGATGGTCGCACGCCTTAAGGTGTTGGTTGGCAATGGAACCAATCAGCTCGTCGTAAGATACAGCTCCATATCTAAAGATGGGTGGTGGTGGCGCAGTGGATGAGTCGGTGTCACTGGCGTGCTTTGGACCCTATGGTCCGAGGTTCGAGCCCCGCCACCGCCACACAATTCTGGTGGTAGACCGCTCTGATTTCGACCGGTTCAATACCACGCCTAACCTATCGGGGCCTTAGGTGGTTCACCACTCCAAGTCCCGGAGCTTAGGCTATTGGTTTCCATGCGGGAGCAGCAGGTCCTCGTGACTATGGGGTTTGCCCTGTCTACTGTTCATCACACAAATGTGTGTAATAAAAAAAGAGCATCTAATTGATATGAAGTCCCAAGACAGTAGACTGGAGAAGACAACGGGAGGGCAGTAGGCCCAATAGCATAAAACGCACGAGAAAATAAATTTAATCTTATTGGTTGGACAGCAGAATTTTGGTCCGAGATAGCACTTCAAGCAAGGTCTTATCCAAATTCACAAACGAAAACCTATGGACAAATCTCTTCAGATCTAAATAGAACTCACCAATCAGTTTCTTAGGATTGACACATTTTCGTAATGTTGTACCCATGCGTTCGATTTTCTTGTCTGTAATTGATTGAATGTGAGCAACAAAGTCCTCTTTCTTCTCCATGGTCAATTCATCCAAAACACTGGAGGATTTCACAGAATTTCGCTCCATTTCGGATTTACGATTTGATACGGTATCTCGCTCATTAAGCGCTTGGCGAGCATCTGGAGGATCCGCCTCATTCTGTCGAATAGCGTCTGAACAAGACCACATTTATACTTCAGGGGCAAAAATCTTCGGGAGATGTTAGCAAAAAACACTTACCCCGAAGCGTTCGTCAATTAACATAACAAACCAAGAGCCGTAAAAGAAACGATTGCGTCAGCTCCAAAATTACGAGTCACGTTGTGCCTCCAATTCAAAGGTGATGACGTAGGCTGTTTGATTGAAAAAAACTACTGAGGTCGGCAATTGCTCGAACCTGCTATGCAGCTGACCCTCAAATCGTCTATAGGACAACTAGAATACCCACACCCTGGTAAAAGCACGTTTGCCTCTGTAGTCCAAATCTAATCTGATTTACCGATTCCAATGTGAATGCGGAGTGACCTACTTGGGCAGAACAGAGCGAAAATTACGTAACCGGGTGGTTAAACATATTCCAACTTTATGTTCGTTTATTCTTACCCTGGTAACACAGTCCTTTTACCCCTCCCCCTTTTATGTTTGTTTGTTTCATCGTATTTTACTCTTCCTTGTTGCCATGCTAAATTCCTATATAAATATTGTGTTTTCTGCAGTATGCACCATGTTAAGATGCAGCGAAATCCTCTTGAACATAAATCATGCAGTATTGTAATATGGTCTTTTCTTTTGAAACTGATCTCGGGAAAAACTTGCTAAAATTGTTAATCGTGTCCGCCATACCAAGTGTAAGCGTGTTCAACTGCGCACCCTAGCAATAACCGAAGCGATCGGGATAAGACAGTTGATCCCTGACCTCTTCCCTTCAAATCGTTTGGTCCAGTCACTCCAACTTCCATGACCCATGATCGATCAGGCTCGAGCCATCCAATCGACCTGAGGTCCCTGAGCCAGTTAAACCAATCGAATGACAAAAGCGAGTTGATTGCGACAAACTCTTACCGAAAATTGTTGGTGTTCTGTCTAACTTTTTGTAATCTGCACATGGCTTGAGAATGAGAAGTGCTGAAAAACAATTGTTTCTCCAAATTGTGCTTGTTCCATATCCCGTAAGAGTCCACTTAACGCTGTACTACTCCTTGGCGTTCGTTTAAGATGAAATCAGAACACAAATGTGGTTTTCCGTGAACTTTGTTTAATTGTATCATTCAAAATCATGCAACTTATTTACAAATGGGTCATGAACTGAGTAATGAGAACCGGCACTTCAAAGTGTTCAATCCTTTTCAAGTGCCGGGTTTTCGTTGGTGTTTGAAAAGGAAAACTTTAATTTTTCTTGGTAAATCTGGGACAATTGTTTTTATTAGTATCTGGAATAGAAGAGGAGAATGTGGCGAGTAAAACGTCATACAAAGTTGAAACAGACTAGTCATTTGAACTGGGAACGCATTCTCCAGAACCAAACACTCGACTGTTGAAAATTGTGGATGAATTGTACAAATCAATTGGCGTCAACCTGTTTGCTCTGTACCGAGAGATTGTCCGCGGCGAACTAAACTTTAGGAATAAAGCAGGGACATTCGGACACAAGGCTCGACGGACTGTGTTCCTTTGAATCTAAACTTAAATGAGTGCAGTTCCACTTTTCAAACAATTGCACTTTCTGCTGGTTTTCTGTTAATATTTAAACAAATCTTGCACACAAACATGGTAGACGAGCCAAGAAATATGTTTAAAGGCTAGTTCACATGCCAGTGCCTGGCCCGACTCCTAACCAAAAACGAACAGGTCGCAAGTGAACTACGTCAAAAGGTTTGTGCATTATACAAATATCAGCGACATTCTATGCCTTTCACGTTATATTTCACCATTATTATTATTATTATTATTATGTGTTATTATTATTACGATTATTTCATTCCGTGTGATGAATAGTGTACATTTTTAACTGAAATATACGCATATATGCTTACACAAGTTAAATAAATACAATACGCTAAATACACGGAGTGAGTTCGTTAGAAAACATTTTATTTATCGAATTCCTTGACTATACGTCGATCCAGTCTATCATCATCAACTATCGCCCTATCGCCTTTTCTTGCCATACTCATAGCGTGATCGGGCTCAGCGATTTCGGAGTAAAAACATGCAAATCGTTATCTTTTGAATGTAACATCCGATTCAACTGTGTTTCCTTCTTTTGCATCACTTTTTCGTGTTTTTAATTATTTTTACTTCGTTTCTTCAATGTGTAATGATGCGAACAATAATTCCATCAATCAGAGCACTGTCACATGATGTGATCAAATAGAGGAGAGTTATTTTGCTACGGTGGCGGCGGTGGTGGTGCTGCGGGGTGGGGAACGAGGTTCAGGCTCTTTGATCTTCGGCGAATCTAACCGCTTGGTGGCACAATGTTCTCCTGGAACTCAACACCGAACGTTTACACCGCATATTTTAACTAATTACAACTACATCATGCTCCTATATCTATTAGGCTATCTAACTATACACTACCAATACACCAAAAGTATCTAATATCCTCAGCTCACGGTAGGCGACAGTTTCTCGTTTATTGGTCACTGCACACTCATTAAAATAGGGTGAACAAGTTCATTCCAGTGAAACTAAGATGAAAGTCGTTAAAAATAATGAACGGGAAATAAAATTTACTGAAATCTTTTAATGTGATCGATTGTGTCGCATGTTTCCGATTCCAACGACCTTATTAGCTACTTAATTAACCTATCTTTGAAGTTGGTGTTCGTTGAGTTCACCAAGCTGGAATTATCGTTCGCAGATGTTTCGTAGCACTAAGTCACACTGATGATGTCGCCTAGCTTAGCTAGGAAGATACGTCGATGAACAACACTTTTACATCGGAGAACTCACCAACACCAACATTCTCATCCTGAGCTACAACCATTCCATATCATTTCCATAGCTTTTAAGTATTGCATAAATTAAGGGAAACAGTATAACAGGCATTCTCTGATAGAATTTCCTTAGGATGTTAGTACAGTTCATCAGTTACCGATAAAAACGGGACGTGGCTGAGATTTAAGATTGTCCCCATGTAAACAATTTTGTCGGCTGTTCAACTCAGGCGGAGAATCAACCGCCAAACCCCAAACCGACACCACAGACAGAACACTGCATGCTTACCAGATCAACAGGGAGGCAAGAATGATATTGGATAGTAAAAGCGTTATACGCCTCGTTATTTGTATCGTGCCTAAACAAATGAGGCAAAGAGAACAGAGTAGACGTTGAATATATAATTTTGGACAATGCATTATAACACAAAACTAAATTTCAAACTGATTGCACGTACATTTGAAGTCAGTCTCGTGTGTGTATATCTGTGTGTGTGTGTGCGCGCAGGGTCGAAAACACTATTGTCCGTAACGATTCATACCTGTATAGCGGAATATCACTTACTGTTTGCTTTGTATGTGAATGATAATCGCGCTAGCCTCGATGTTGCAGTGACGTGTATCCGGAAGAATAGTTTATTACTAGACGTGATAAAACTGTCCACCGGTATGTTCCGCCCACATTTTTTATAAGTGTCCTTCGCAGTAAGGTCGTTGGTGCTTCCAAACACGACATAGTTATCCGTACACGGTGTGCTCAATCCGAGCTAATTGGATCGATGCAAAATAGACATGATAGATACGGGAGAAGTTGGTTAAAAATTGGGAACGAGTCAACCGATCACGTTTCACAAGTAGAATATGAATCAATCGGACCAAATTACTCGCATGTCCGTGATTTGCACAGTCACCGGTTTTCCGCTCGTCGCCGTGATCCCATAGTCACATTCCACGTCTGAATCCGTGGTTATCCCCGATACGAGAAATTGGAACTGCGTTTCCGACCCATTAAACGATTCGGGTACAGTTGGGCAGAGCTGCTTTGAATTGTCTGGAAGAAATTGACGAGAACCAGATAGCACATTCAGTCACACACACACACAGAACCCCAATATTTATCTGGATTGGAGGGAACTGGTACACACTCGTTCACATCCACCCACACACACGTAGTGTTGCCACTATGTGCGGATTTTATAATCCAGTAATAATTTTGGTTTGTAAAATAACAAACAGATGTAGGATAAATGAAAACGAGACAGAGGGAAGATGATGCGCCTGTTTCTATCTCGACACGTGATTGGATTCAACCTCCAAGCATTATTGCCTTTGTTCTTCATTGTGTTTACTGTGATCCAGCCGCATTGTCAAAACAAAGAAAGAATGCATTGTGCACGGGTATACTGATCAAGTCTACTGTTCGTCTAATCATATTTAGTCGGTATTTTGTCGGCGGCTTAATTTCTGTTGTAACCTTCGGATAAACGACACGTTCGGGCTAGTTTGAACCGTGACCCAAACGGGATGAACGGCGAGACTGACTGCGACTGACCGTAACGATCCAGGCACCGAGTAAACTTAAGACCTGGCCCGACCGCGGGACCCAATGCTATTCCCAAGAGAACTGGAAGAAACAACTAGTACGCTCCCGGAACCCAACCTGAGGGAAAACGGGAGACAGGTCTTCAGGTGAGGTTGTGTATTCAGCTCGACTCAAAAGGCGATGGCTCTGGCCAACTCATCTATTTCCATACAGTTTCAGGACCGGCTAGCAATAACCTTGAAAATTAATTCGAAAGTACAGAGTTATGAAAGAATGAACCAACGAGGATCAAATATGACCGGTGGTGTGGACTCAGGTGTTTCCGGTCCGAAAACAAGGAAATTCAAATTTTTTTTAAATAATTAGGAATATATGGAAAAAAGGAAATAGTCACTTTTATATGGAAAAATGTTCTGTTCCCTATCAATTGTTTAAATATTGTGTTGATTACTGGACATCTATTGCCCAAACACAGTGAGTAGTTTATTTTTTTAGCAAACATTTGTCACTTTCGAAGAAAGGTGATTGGAAGCTGAAGCAAGAAAACCTACAGATTTTTTCAAACAATATCTGTCTCTAATCAAAGCGATTGTGCTACACGCTCCGCCTTATGTCATCTTCCTGACCCCCCCCCCCNAAGTGTCACCTACTGTCAGGAACAAACAAACAAAACGTGTTACTTATACGAATAAGTAGCGTAGAAAATCACACACACACACATCAGTGAATGACCGATGGCAGACTGGGTACATCTGATAGTCTTGAGGACCTACTGTTCCCCAAGGAAACTGTCAACCTGAATTCTGGGACAAGCCATTAAGTATTTTTTTTTCTAGACGTGGTACTGAGTCGGACAAGAGCGAAGCTGTTTCCCTACCAAAGTTGAACGGCGTTGGTGGGATTCGAACCAGTGACCAAAGGGTCCAAAGAATGTGGATGGAAGTGATCAGAACTCACTGTGATTGATGATCATTTAAGTTATTTTTCGGAAATATGCACCCATGACGTCAAAATGCTGAACAATACCCTCTTTCCGTTCTTCAATGTAACCTAAGGAAGAATTTTTCTACCAATGAACATTTATTTTTTGTCGATTTAAACCCACCATCCTTTGGATTCCGTTTTCAGGTGAACTCCGTGATTTACCCAGTCAACCACAAATACAGAAAGCACCGACTGAGAGTTTTGTTTGCTTTAGAGCTCATCAGTTGTGTGACCGTGCAGTCCAGTTTGCGAAATCAACAATAGACCAACCGCATAGAAGGCGTGTGTGTGAGCACTGGGGGCAACCAGCTCAAACCGGGGCTGAGCGTAGTTAACAACTCGTGCCTGTTCTAATGTCGCCTCCAAAAATAGTGAATAACTTGTACTACGCACAACTAACCGATTTAACTGTGAATTAAAACGTGTCCCGTCGGGTTCGTTTGGGCCGGTAATGTCATAATTGCAAGGCAACCTAAATTGCTGAGAGGCTTTCTGTGGAAGCTAACGGACCCTATACTGTGTCTCCTTTGTTATTGTCGGATCTAAAATAAAGAAGTGACTCTCACTGAATATGATATCTGAAAGAGCATTGGTCAGCATTTTTGGTCAGCCCCAGAGTAAGCTGATTGGCACAGTAGAAACACGCAATTTCCATACGATGGTTTTACCTACACAGCTGAACTCGCATGTTGAACCGCAGATATTCACAACTGATTAACTCAAACGGGATCACCAAATCACTACTTACAAGCAACTTCCGTTTTTTTGTAAGCTTGAGCTACATAATTTGAGGTTTAATTGAAATCAATTATCGGATTCAGCATGGGTAGCCCATTGGGTAGCCCATATTAGGTGATTCACTAGGTCGGAAACACCACTGAAAGTAGAAATTGTAACTGCGGTTCCAGTTACCAGTGGCCGCGGAAGAGTCGAGGAATTATGTGTGTGAAAATGCTTGTGTCTTCAACTCTCTTCTTCTTAAACCCATTGGTTCTACTGATCCAACTGATCGCGTTTGAAGGACACTCTCTGTTTTTTGTTTTCACATTTGAAGCTGTCCGTGTTCGCTTTAGCCGATTAAGATGCCCACACCGTTCGCGCGATTACCGAACACTCGGAGGTGACGCGTTGAGCCAAACCAAATACCCTTGGTCATTGTCCGTTAAGTCCATCTTGCAAGGACAGCAAACGATCAAAACAAAGCGCGCGGTGTTCCATACCAGTTGAACAATATATTTGGAACGGAGAGTGGATGGACGAACCGGTGAGTGGCAATCACGGTTTTCCAGTTGACACAATTTCCGCGAATAAAAGAGCGACTAAACCGCGGCTGAAATTCTCCTTTGTAGCAACGTGTTTTCGGCCTAGTGATATACCTGACCCGTATGGAGCTCAAACACTGTACCTCCAAAAAGTTTGGAATTTACCCCAATAAGGATTCACACTAAAGACGCTAACAGTCACAACGTGCTTTCAACTCCACTGGTGACAGTTTACGGGGAACTCCTTTTCAACATCCAGTCTCTCGTAATACGAGGTCTGAGCAGTACTTCTTGAAGGCTCTGCATCATCAACAGCAACTCGCAAACGATCAACACTCTGCTGCTGCTCTAAACAACATTTGAATTCGTGGAAAATCATCGCCCCCCAGTGACATTGACTCAGTTCCGTTCCTACAGTTCGAGTATAAAAGGACCTTCGTATGAGCTTGTGAGCTATACTCTCGCCTGTGTTGGTATTTGGTTCTGTCTGAGGTGCAATCCCTGAACGATATTCAAGATAGATTACAGTTTACGTTTTCCTTTTCCAGCCATCTATACCTCATACCCGTGTACTGGTTATCCGGAAACGTTCTGCTCAGCTATCGTACCACTGCATTTTTTTTCATCAATACATGATAATTATCTTCGCCACTCCTCAGAATGGTAAACAGATAGCTACTGTGTCACCCCTCACTTCCATGTTGCGGTGTTTATGTATAACCCTCACATCTGGATTTGGTTTTCTTCATTTAAACAAATCAATGAATATATTTTTCTTTCAAATGGTAATGTGTCGTGTATATAGGAAATGAAGCGTGAACTGAAAAGCTCGGAAGCACTGGACAGCTGTTTCGACCTGGTTGGGTCTCATCAGCAGTGCGAATCCATCGACTCGACTGGGGATCGAACCCGGGACTTCGTGGGCAGAACGCAAGCGTGCTACCCACTACGCCACCGAGCAGCTGATCAGACCGTTTTTTCTTTCTTTCTTCCCATTGGAAAGGAGAATTATTCTATCTCTGGAGCCTCAGACCGCTTTCGGATTGTTATCGAGGAATGAAAGACGTTCAAAATCAGTGTGCAGCTAACTCGGTAAACACTCGAAGAATGAGTAACATCGATGACGGTGGTGCCTTCGGTGGTAACGACACGGCATTATCACCCAGAGGACGTGTGTTCGAATTCCTCCGCCACCGCCAATCAATGCCAACACCACCACCATCACACACACACCCAATCGTCACGTCAGAGACGATACAATCACCGGATGACATTCATTTTCAATGAGGCCAAAATTGATATGAAAGTGTCCAATCATGTCTTGTTTGTATGAGGGATGCCTGTAAATGTTGACATCAGAATCTTACTTGTAATTGGGGTTTTGCAGTCTGGGAACAAGTTTGTGTTCTCTAGCAGAGAAAAATAAAAAATAAAACAGAATACTGGTCCTCATCAGTAGCATAAACATGTAAACAATATTTCATCCAGAAGCGGTTAGCATTACATAACTCAAGGATAACAGAAGCAGTCTCTCCCGCAGCTTAAGAATGGGGACAACAAAGGGATAGTGATCATGATAATACTGATGATGTGGTCTGCCATCAAATACACACCGTTGGATATTCAAGATACTATGCTACTTGTTTCTGGATTACTCATCTGCCTTTGGTTCTATTCCTCATTCCTGTATTCTTCTTCGTCACATAGAGACCTTTGGTTTTCGCANTTTGGCCAACTGATGCACTAGGCTATGTCAAAGGAACTCTGAACCGGTGATAAACAATTCTCGAGTACTCCAAGCTGCAGCCCTTTACCCATGAGGTATATTAGTAACTTGTTTGCTAACGCCCCTAAGTCCCTATTCAAATACACTGGCGATGTGGCTTTATGTCAGATCATCTCCGATACTTCTGATCTTTCACAATTTTCTGCCACATCCAGTATCTCTCAATCTCTTCCAATATTTCGAATGTCTCGTTACATTATCACGTGCTTTTTTCCCATCTGAACCGGTATCGATTGGCTCTGAATCAGCATCCCGGGCAAGCGTTCTTTTGTCGATGGTAATCTTCATTGGACTTCTCATATTCAACATATCTTCACAAAAATTAGACGAACTTGTTTTCATATCCGTAAACTTCGTCAGTTTCGTATTGAACAATCGATCATCTCCAGATTTGTTTAGCAGTGCTTTTTCCCTATTCACTTATTGTTTATCAGTGGATTGTTCCAATTTCCTAAAGAAATAGTTTAAACTGCTTCCATGTGGACCCGATCATCATCCACCGCATCTCTTCAATCTCACTGGACGTGTTGGAAACTGACCTGTGCGAATGTCATTTTCATGCACGTGAAGCGTTTGCACATTTTTATGATTCATATGAACCCCACACATTGACTGTATGCATATTCAACTTCCGGTAGTTCTCATCCGTCCACTAGATCTGTTCTATCTCAAANACAAAACAAACATACATCTTAAATCTACGACATCCGTTTGAGAATGTATTCTAGTTAACAAAGAACAAATTTCCCTCGACTTTGTTAAAGGTTTTGGGCTTTAACTCTTTTCCTCTGTCCACTAGGTACACTTGTAGGTTGTACGCCTATCGTAGTTATAATTACATTTACAATTACGATTAAATAATGTTTCATCAGGTGACTGTATGGTTCACTGCCATACCAATGTGACCTTTTACGGAACCCAAACCATCCGTGTGAATCGCTACTCATTTTGTCGAACAATGTACATCTAAGGGGTCACTGTTTCAAACTACTGATTCCAAAGTGTCGATTGAGATGCCGGTGCCAGTCTTTTGCGGTTAGAGTATGCAGTTCTTGGAACATCCTTCCATCTCATGTCGTTTGTGCATCCACTATTGAATCTTTCAGGTAGAGACTCGATGAAACCTTGACACATTTCCCATCCGTACACCACCAAAAGTAAACGCAAATTCACTGTACCCTAAATTCTCTATTATCTCCTACTCGGAACTCTATGTGACTTCTTTTTTGGCGTGTGACGGTTCATCTGTGTAAATATCCTATGGGGACAGGTGAAGCACGAGCTCATAAGTTACGCCCCTAAGAAAACTTACACTTTTACTTTGGAATGCTGACAGATTTCTACTTCATAATTTTAGTTTATCGTTTAAATCTAAATAATGAAAACAAAAAGCATTGCATTTCGAAGAAATTTAACCATCTCAAGGGACAGTATGATAAATAGTTCCTGGTTAGTTGAATTTATCCCAGGCATACTCACTCACCTGGAAGTTCGGGATCTGCGAAAATCAAGCAGGAATTTTAGAATCAGCTCGGAAATCAAGAGATCAGTCTGGGCGGGAAAAATAGTGGAACTTTTGAGACGCCCACTCAAGTCGAATCAAGCCATGTCAGCAGTGGCTTTACGCACCCGGATGGGCGAATTTTCAGCATTTATAACAAGTTTGTGAATTTAAATTTACAAAATCATATGTAATGAAACTGAAAGGAGTAGATTGTGTTTGTCAATGAAGCAAGCGGTTGCGCAATTCTGTGGAAATTTACTCCCAATCAATAAGTAGACGTGCTAGATAGGGCAGAACAGAATTACGATGAGAAGAGGTACGTGCAAATAAAAGTTTAAATCTTGAACGTACAGATGATGTAAATACAGCTTTTGAAACTTCGTTGTGCTATGGGCGGTGAGTGTCTGAGAGTATCTTGGCAGTGAAATGTTTACATGCTTGTAGGTGTCTGTCTATGATAAAATCCGCGAGTTTCTCCCTGACAATGCCAGTACATTTAGAGATGCGTTTCAGAGATTTCGCCAGTAAATGGAAGTCTTTCTTCAACATACCGGGAAAAATTACTGGAGAGCAATACAACCAGTGAGGTAGCACGCATGCATTCACAAACCTAACAAGCAGCTTGAGGAGAACAGAAAGTAATCTCAATCGAAGTGGGAAATGTGAAAGCTTTCTACCTTTTAAAAATGTGTTTTGAACATACAGTGACCATGATAAATTGTGTGATAATATGACACCAAGGTATTTTACTATTGTTGATTTCGGTACGGGTTCATGTTTGGCAGAGGGTGGGGAACCTATCTGTGAGGGCTGAATATGGTACATTGGTCAAGAGGGAAAACACAACATTCTGACATTTGGAGGCATTGAACGAGAGAAAACGGGACGAGGACCAAATGACAACGTCATTTAGCTTGCTTTGAATTTCTGAAGCCTCTTCAGGGTTGGATGCTTTGCAAACCTAAAAAAACGTCATCTGCGTATTTACAGTCAATGAATGCTGGAGGAATGAGGAATTGTTTGACATACGCTGAAAAGAAAAGGTTAAAATAGTGCACCTTGCAGAACACCAGAAGCAACTTGGCGAGTGGGGGATATTTTGCCAACGAGGCACGTAAAATGCCTTCTATTTGTAAAATAATCACGGATCAATCTGCTAAAGTTTGGATCAATACCACTTTTGGTAACCAAACTGAGCAATATCGATCGATTAAGACTACTGAATACGTTTTTCTAGTCTAAGAACGCCACTCTGACGGTCTTACATTTTTATGTAGAACAGAAAATATTGAATGAACAAGGAATACAACGGCATCACTTGTTGAGCGCGAAGAACGATATACAAGCTGATGGACGTCGTCTTCTGTAGACTGAGTGACAACCCACGGTAACAAGCATCTTTTAAATAATTTGAGCACGACTGGCGTGCAGGCGATGAGGAGATACTTCCCAGGTTCTTCTTTTGGAATGGCAGTTATCTTGGCTAATCTCCGAATATCAGGGATTTTTTCCGCTTATCAAACAGCCCTTGAATATTTTATACAATGGGGCTGAAAGAATGTCCGCACATATCTGGAGTACCACGGGGGATAGTTCATCCGGACCGGATGCTTTATTCATCTTTGTTTTCATTAGCTGTTGAAGGACCGTGGCACGGTTCGATAGTTGGTGTTGGCGTAGAGCTGACTAAGTATGGCACGGCAGTTCAGTGTGAAACCAGAATAAACTCGGAATTTAGTCTTCCAACGTCGACAGCTTCCCTTTTGTGTTTATGAGTACTCTCACACAGGTGGATGATAACTCTCCACAGGTCACGCCAAATAGAGTTTCCAAGGATAGTATCCATATACAATCCGTTCAACTGATTTATTTCAAACTTGATTGAAATTGTAAACCGCTTAACATGGGTTCTTTGTCCATGTTTATAGGCCTCTTCTTTCAGCCTGTGATGATAAATATCTGTCTTTATGGATGAAGATCGTTTCGAGTGGACAACTCTGGTTAAAGCAAAAATTAACGTAATCCGTAACATGTTCACAGAGGACAGGAGGTTTCTGATCTGGAAACACGGAAACAGTTTTTTATTGCTTCCTAGCTTTTCAGTCCAAGGTTCGTTTGCTATATACACGACGAATTTCCATTTGAAATCTATGATTACACCATCTAGCTGTGCATACAAGCCCTTTTAATTATTCTGACCTGATACAAAATAGTACCACTGCTGTCGTACTATTGAGTGTCTCCAACAAACCATTTGTGGGTATTTTTGTGCCTGAACCTGGAAAATCATAGACTGTCTACAGAATCGCTCTGCGCACATATTCACGTCTTGTCGCCAGGTAATTTGATGCCCTTCAAGTGATTTTCCTTAACTGTAAATAAGACACAGTGCCACAGACGACTGCTAGATGGAAGCCTATGCCTTCAAATTCGATGAGATAAAGTATTTTTCATCGAAAAATCCCCCAATCTGCAACGGCTTACATTAATTCGACTGTGCCGCTGTCTCCATCCTACATTTGATTAATTACGTAAATACCGATTGTCTATGGCCTGATGTATTCTACTCGCAAATCCAAAATTACGCAACTGTAAAGCGAAACTAATCGCACTGTAGCAAAATATACGCTTCGTTTCTATTCCAGTGGAAGGCCATATCTACGCGAGTTTGGCGTACGCAGCTCGATCCTTGGACACGCTTCTGGTCGCTTCCTGTAACAGACTACCACAATTAAGCGCAAAACAAACACTGAAATAATTATTATTCGTATGCATGCATAACGTTCGATTTCAGTTCCATGGTGAGTAATATCACCAGAAGGATGTGGTTGCAATGGGGTCACCTTTAAGACAGTTATTCGATGACACCTTTATGATCAAACTGGATAACAATCTTTTTGCGTTCCATATCAGACAATGCGCCCTATGCAGTGACAGCTCCATTCAGTTATCGGTGCGTAGGAAAGCAAAGTGGAATGGACAGTGTATCCATTTTCATGGTTTTGTCCCTCTTCAGAGAAAGAGAAGTCTAATTCGCTCTTCGGTTCAAAAAGAGAAGA
>UZAN01055287.1:0-14660 GCA_900618425.1 Echinostoma caproni | reverse complement strand
TCGTAGCTCAGCTGGTAGAGCGTGCGCTATACAAAAGCGTACGCGGCGTCCATGCGTGGGCTCGAATCCCATCGAGGCTGATCCATTAGAAAACCAGTACCGCCTCGTGCCACAAAACGGCGGAAAATTCTGTCCCCATCGATTAGATACGTGAAACCTGTGTGCACCGCGAACCTCTACACAAACAAGATCTATAAATAAAAAGACGTGGCGAATAATGCACTAATCATACTGATCTTCGTTCACAAGAAACGCACCGTGTATGTATGAGACAATTACCAGCAGAAGATAACCCCGAACAAAATCAGGATTAGTTGCTGGTAGAAAATTCCTACAGGTTCATCGAAAACCTAAATGGTGCTGTGAAACAGCTTGTGTTAGTAACTAGTACGTCATGAGACAGGCACATTAATGGGTATATTGAAATCGGTGGTAAACATGAGAACCTGGTGGAATATGCATACGGAAGATGGTCACAGCGTTCCACAATTATCCTGGCCTCGAACGAAGGAAACGGACGGACCAAGATTCGAATTCATCAAGTCCTGCATGGCCAAAAGACACTCAATGTGGCAGTTTCCGAAACTAGCTGTTCGACATCTCCCGTCCTCGTTCCATTTCTATGCAGGAACTTGAAACGTGACTTGTTAACTTGTTGCCTTATCCTCATTTATCAACTGAACTTATCACTACTATATCAACATTGATCGTTTTACATACCCGATGAAAGAAAGAAAACTGTTCACAATACAGTCAGTTATGTTGCGGAAAAACAAGGTTTGTTCATTAGAAATTTCATTTCACCGTCCTCCTCATTTGTCTATATATATTCCACCCTCCAACTAGACAATCTGAAAGAATAAACGACCATTGAGTTGGACAATGACTCGTGATCCACTGGAAAGATTACACTGATCATCTGAACCAATGAAATAAGGAAACAAACCATTGTATCACTGGATTTGGATTGTCCCAAGGTGACCCAAACAAATTTTCTAGTAAATTGTGACCAAAGGTGATAAAAAGCTCACAGTAGAAACACACTACTTAAGGCCAGGAAATAGCTACTCCTTTTAGAAGAAAGACCAATGTTGCCGACATAAGGTGCAGAGAGGTGGACTGTACAGGAGGAGAATAAATATACATTATCGATGTTCGAACAATGCCGTGTTCGGTGTATTGCACGATTTTGGTGGGAAACAAACGGTTAAGCAATGTCAACGTTAGGCGCAGTTTGAGATAGTAACGGTCGCGCACTAACGAAGGTGCTTGACCTTCGTACTTTGCAGTGATTCTTGTGGACAAAAAACTGTGCACAAATATTGATACGGTAGTATACTAAAAGCAAAGCATATCATATACAACCAGCAAAATAAGGGTGCTAGCTTTCTCCCACTACGTACGCGATTTGCCTCATTAATGTGGATCGGGCTACTTTCCTATCGTATGCTAGTTCGANTATCATAATCATCATCAGTGGGTCATAACATATTTGGCGACGGTGTTCACCGTTCAGCTGACCAAACTCGGGGATGAAACAAAGTTTCGCCTGCTCTTCCAGAAATCTGATTCGGCGGAGCATACTCGGTAACGTAATTTTTCATCCACCACGCAAACGCTTGCTAAAACTTCCGACAACTTTCTCTTCCACTTCAATTCTCAATGTCCACAAGTTGTCAAGCGGGAATCAGATTACTTTGTACAATACGCCGGGACCGTTCGCCGCGCTTGTGCACAACTTCAATTTGGTCGCTGATTAAGGACCAGTTCCGTTTTATGGTTTTCGTCAGTGGTCTCCAGCCTCCGGTCAGTTGCATAGAGTAGCATCAGTACAGCCATGGAACAAAATAACCAAAATAGGTGATATCATAAATAAGATACGCGATGTTCAACAATTACGATACATTCTGTCGGGTAAATAGTTTGATCGTTCCGAATACACAATTCCTGAAGCCGGTGAGATGAAACGCTTGGTGGAAAATGGAGAGGACATCGTGAAAGATACGATGCAAGCACTTACGTTCAACAAGTGCTGCACAGTACACTGAATGACCACACTCCTTGTCCACTGCAATACCATTTTTTCCCGGAGTTTCACTGTCCAGGGATGTATCACCGGCTTGCGGTTCGGTTACGAAATTCGTGCCCGTCTGTGAAACTCGGTTGATCGCAGTGCCTGGAGGAGATGGGCTACGACCCAACTGGGGCAACGAATTCGGATCTAACAGATCCGGTCCACCTGCGACAAATGGAGTAGCCTTGGAAGCACGTGACCGTTTTTCGTTGCGAGTTCGACGACTCTCGTGGCATTCAGTGGTTTGAGTATCTTGAACTGTTTTCGGGCGCGAGCTGACGATCCCATTGGTCAAAGTGGTCATCAGTTGCGGTGCCGTGGGAGCAGTGACCGCGGCAGCTAATTCAGATGAAACAATGACAAGAAACAGAAGGGTCATTAGGAGCGATAACGATATACTGTTACGAATACCAGAGGTCAGTGAACTAGAAGATATCATTTCTATGAAATCCGAAGAAAACCTTGGGCCAGAAGATTACACAGAAAAAAGTAATTCAATTATGCATGCCGACAAGACCTTCAAACGGGTAAGCAATTAAAAAGGGAACATAATGAATTCGTCGTGTATCTGAGGTATGAGCTGAAAAGCTGCGAAGCACTGGACAGCTGTTTCGATCTGGCTGGATCTCATCGGTAGTGCGAATCCATCGACCCAACAGGGGTCGAACTTAGGGCCTCATGTGTAGGACGCAAGCATGTTGTCCACTGGGCCCCCGGGCAGCTGATTAGACGGTTTCTCAGTTTGAATATACAGCTGTGCGATCCCCAGTGAGGTCAATGGATTCGGACTGCTGATGAAACCTAACTAGATCGAAACAGCTTTCCAGCTCACAAATCACGACGAATTCATCATATAAACAAACCAAACCCTTCATTAGTCTCATACAAAAGGAAAATAGCAAAGAAATAAATGGGACTCATGCAAACAGTAGGAGCCTACATTCTTCAGCTGTTCCGTCAATGGAGTTTGAGGTGGTGCTGGATCCGGTAGATGACGATCCACCCCAGGTGGCCAAAGTTGTTCTATCCTGACTGGTGGCCACCGATGCAGCACCACCACCTGAAAGCATGGCTTTCCCGGTTGCTGACAGGACGGCAGCGATGCCGGCAACGGGGACATTCCCTCCAACACTTCGATTGCCTCGTTGTTCCTCCAGCCGTATTCGAGCCTCGCGCATGTTCTCGTAAAGACGTTCAGTGTTGTCATTGATACAGGTACCTTCCGGTTGCTGTTACGAAAATGTAAGCAAGCATCGAGTGACTGATTCCACAAAATGATAGAGGTACACGAGATCATGTAAGCCTATTTGTTGCTATGATATAATCACTGGAACAGCTGGATAAACACGAATAATACCAAAAAGGGAAAATACTCCACTAATGGAAATTGCATGAATGGTATTCTGATACGTATAGCTTTCAGACACTTCAATAAATCAAAAAACCTTACAAACATACTGATTCACTGTTATGAAAAAATGCCTTCGTTCTAGATACCATTACAGGCAATAATATATCCGAACATGTGACTACAGGTTACGAGAGAACTCTCATAATCATTGGGTGCATCAAGAAATGCTACTAGATGGCAAGCACCAAGATTATTCCTTGTCAAGAATAAGTATTAGACTTGTTGTTTACTCGAAGCTGTAGTTGCCCCCAAAACAGATAACCGGGAGTGTATTACACTTCGTATTAAAACTTCTTTCAGCGATATGAAGAAACAGAGCACCATGCGGGGTTTTATGTGTGGTTCGAAATGCTGACTTCCAAGGATAGGTCGATGACAATGCATTGAGCCTTGGGTGCACTTTGTTTCAACAATGGGATTCGTCTGAACTCGCGAATTGAAATTTGACTTTCGTACATCGCTATCTTTAAACTAATCCCCTTAATGGTCCCTAGTTTGATCAAGACTAAACTCTCTACCATTCCTACAACCACTTCTAGTCCTCAAAAGTTGGTGATTGTGCACTCAATGGTTTCTATCCTTCTCGACCCGTTAGTTAAACCTCACCAGTCGATGGATTCAGACTGCGATGTGAAAACCTTGATAAAAAATGCGGTCGTGTATAGGTCCCATTAGGAGCCTTGGATGGGAACCTCGGAATCAGCGTGATCGATAGTGAGAGATAATGAATGATATGGTCCAGTGTCGCTAACAATGGTGCTCGTTTGTTTACCCACTATCCCGGCAATCTTAGTGTACCTGAACTTTCGATTTTCACCTTGAAACCGTTCAATCCCTTCATGCAAATGGGCAACCAAGAGACAGCAAGCAAATCCTGCGCACGAAAGTGCATGAACTGAAATCATTAATTCTGCATCATGTATTACTCTCCAAATGGTGACATCTCTTCACTTTTCGTTATAATATTGACCAACAACGAGGAAACCATGGGGCCAGACTTTGAATCCAAGTGCAATGTTTGTCCGTAAAAGGGAGTAGATGTCACAGAATGCACAGGTATATCGCTCGTTGGACACAAACATTCATCACACACTTCAGCTGGTTGACACACGTCCGCACACCCTGACCGTGTTGCTGATCATGCCCCTATCCTGGATTTTGTCCATACATCCTATTCACACTTCTGTTTCAACATAATTTCATACCTTGCTTTCGTAACGTCTGACCACTGAGTTACTTTGCCCCAGGCCAACTTTGTCCTTTGCGCTTCTAACTACCATTCTACCGTTCCAAGTACGCACATCAACGCCACAACTCTGCAAGCTGACATAACTTTTTGCTGGTTCTATTTCCCAGACAGAAAGACATTTCTACTTTGGTCTCCAGATTCTCCGAATTTCTTTTTGCAAGATATCATCACTGTTCAGCAAAATACGGTGAAGCGGACTTTACTGATCGCTGTTAGACTTTCAGTTCAGATTGAACAACCAGTAACCATGCGCTTTTGTGCGCCGATCTTGGTCGCTGTCCTTTGGTTGCCCATTTGGATGAACAATAGGAGAAAGCCAGGAAGGTTAGAAGTGGAATCCAAGAGAAAATTGGGCATTTCGGTGGACCAATGTTGCAAAGAAATTGAGAAGATGCACGAACGTCACTGTTTACGACACTTAGCCATATCACTTAGTGTTTCTAACCATCGGTGAACATGATCTCGGGGTCCCCAGCCAGGGAGCCTAACGGGGGCCTATGTGACCCAGACTCCTGGTTCGGGTTTTCATACCATTATGTCAGGTCTTAGCTGGACCACCCTTGGCTTAACTCCAATCAATACCTGACTCGGCAAACATCGCTCTCCGTGGCAACCCATTTGGCGACATGCGTAACACGCCCCAACCAACGTAGTCTATAGAGGTCAACTACTTGCTCCAGTGGGCTGCTAAACTAAAAAAAAGCATACACACAAAGTAATCAGGAATGTGTAAGGTGGACGGAGAATGGAGCTGTTCAGAGGAAAAGGAAGATAGGAGGAAGCTCTATGATCAACAGGGAGTATGCAGTCTGACTGCGCGTACATAAAGACACACTTTCGAGTATCCTGGTCTGCAAAGAACTGACAGCAGGACCTACACAGCTGTCAGTTCGCTGTCATGTTTTTTAGCATTTTCAGTCAACCAGTTACAGTTGTCTGAACTACAATCGAGAAGGACAGCTGAATTGCCCGTAAAAGCGCTCCGCACAGCGATCACGTTACTATCCTTTATTGTGAATGACCTACTTGTTACTATCGTAGGTGGTTTTGGTGAACGAGATCTGACGACTTCCGGTGTTTCGGATCAATTACAACAGCCCATGAGGCAACGTCTACTTCGGATTCACCACCTAATCCAGCCCACCAATTTTCACGACCTTTTTCTGAATTGATGTCATAAACGCCACCCGTTTATATGCAAATCATCATCATCATCAGGACTCAGTTCGGCTTCTACAACTATGAACGACGCACCTTCGTGCGATAGTTTTGGGTGCTGTCTTTTGACTTGGATGAAAGAGAATAGTGAAAATTAGAACATTCAAAGCAACGTGAAGGTGGAAATACAGAATTTTGGCAGACTAAGGTTACGAAGAGATTGAGATGTACGAGGGCCACTATTTACGACACCCAGCCACGTCACTCAATATCTCCAACCAGAGAGCGTAATGCGGTCCAGTCTCCTGCTCCAGGTTTCCATACCATCACACCAGATCGAATTTTTATCAGGTCTACTCATTGCCCATAGAGCTAATATCTTGGACGAACTTCGGACTCGGATCCACAAGCCGAATGCATTAACAGTTAAGCTGATTTCACTATTGATCGATCGAGCAACGCCACAGTTTTCCTAACTACTGTTTAAGCTGTCCCTCAGAGCGGAGTAACACAACTGATTTAAGCGGACGACGATGGACCAACCGAGACCGCAATCTCCAAATCTGCCCTATATTTCGAAGCCTAAAGCACATCCGAACTGGCGTATGATCATAATCAACAAAGGTGATCCAACAGAATATAGCAAATTGTACTGAGTCACACCAACGGGGGCTTCCTGCTCAGTGGTCAACTTCGGTCAGCTTACCCATTGATTTGAAGCACCGCATTACCCTCCATCAATGGGTGAATAGGAAGTTGCTACCATAAGGGAAAACCGGCAGTCTGTGCAGAATTGAAACAGTCGATCAAAGTAATCTGGGCAGGTAGAGCAAAACAACCCCATAAAAGGGCTTCGGATGAGACCAGCTTTCCAAGTTATGCGTTAAAACACCTAGCGCACAACTCAGCCCTGTAGTTATCGGGACTGTAGATGGCAAATGTGCTGAACAAATACCTTTTAGTGTTGTCTTCGTATCAAATACTGACCGATACATGGGACCGCATTGAACATAAACGACTGTTGACGGCAACCCTACCTGTCAATGGGGCCTCAGCTTTTTTGTTCCCTGCAATACCTAAGCCTTGGTGACCAAGTGAGCGAGCTTCCTGGCCTACTGATGTGTGAAGGAAATAACTGGATACAGACATAGGTGGTTTATTACTACTCCGATCCTGAGCTCATGTATCCGATAAACAGGAAATCAAATGCTAGGGGGCAGATTGTACGCGCAACATAAACGTGTTAGTCCTCACCTCGAGGGCCACCAGATTCCGCGGTTCATGGAGCTTCCTAATCAATTCACAGTAATAGTGGTACAGTGATTACAAGGTTATTAACCGACGGACTGGGTCGAGTGACGAGCTAGTAATTTGAATGGATGGAGGTAAAGAACCGGAACGGGAGGGTTTGGGTGATGTAAGACGAAGAATTTGATTGAGATGTCCGGACAGCAGCCCACCTGGCCTGGATTAAGTATACGTTTCGCACGTGTGAGGGACACAGTGAGAGTAGCACAAAGAAAAATTACCTGAAACGTAACAGTATCCAGTTTGGTTGGAGTTTGTGTATCTGACCGTGGTGCTTCGCTTCCAGCAGTTTCGTTTTCATTGCCAAGTGAGTCTATGAAGTGAGCTTTCACCGAGCTATTTGATGGTGGCGGAGACGGACGATGAGAACGCGTATGACGACCACTACGCGAACCGCCTTTCACCACACATGACTTGGGAATTTCAACCTCCGGTGGAGCCTGATCATCCAACTGTAGTGCGGCCATTCGCTCCTCAGCTTTACGGAACAATTCCAATTGTGCTTTGAGTTGAACCAGCTCACGTTTTTTCGCCTCCAAATGTGCGAGCATGATCGGCTCGAGATCTGGTTCCGGAGAAGAGGCATGCGAGGACCTGAAAGAAGTAAGCGGGATGGAGGATCCCAACAAGTAGTAAGAAACCAACTAAATGCAGGAAAATTCACGATTATATGAATTCTTGTAATTGGTTAGGAACGATGGGTTTGCTTAAAACCAATTTAGAGATGACTGAATGGCTTACAAGAAAGACTAGTATGCATATCAATGGGGGTTTATTCCGCCACCAGCCAGATGTAGTTAGTCCAGATGAAACGAAACATCACTCATGACATTGGCTTCCACATGGCGACCAAAAACTATTGATCAAAGGATTTGGTGAGTGTTATAAAACCATAGGAGATATGTTCTCTTGAAATGAAACAGTGGGGAAAATGTTTTGTGTATCTGGTGTGAACTAAATCTACGTCCAGTTTGTCATTTTTATATCGTCAATATTCCAATCCCTCTTTGTACGACTGAGGAAGCCCTGCTCATAGCCTTTTTCCACCAAGGCAAGAAGACAAACAACCAGCATCCAGGGACATAATCGGGTTGGTGAAATACTGGCAGCTGACCTTTGGGGAGTTGGCTAAAAACCCGATTCCAAACCAACTAAGGGGCGGACGAAACACACACCTTCCTGATTGTGGCATAGAGGTGTATTGGGCACTTGGATGTTTGAACCCGTCCAAAGGACATATGATCCAATAAACTGGACACCAACCTTCCATGGATTGCGGTTTTCCCCCACACCACCCAGCTGCCTTGCGGGTCAGACTTTGGCTAGCCGAAGGTTCCGGTTGTGAACTCCCTAAGAAATCCCACTTGCCTTGGAATAGGTATCCTGGCAGTATTCCACACACATACAGATCACGAAACTTGTTTTTTAATAAAAAAATATTGTACCGTGATTTATTTGACAGTTTGGTGTCAGCCGTGTGTAAAATATAATAAAATATATACGGTTGAAACCGTACGTCTGTGGGTGGAAAACATTTGTTCAATGGAGGTTTTCAATCATCCAGTTTGTGCGGCTCGGTATACGCGACTTTTCAACTTAAGTGCAGCTTCACGTCGTCGCCACAGGTGCGTAGACTGTTCGAGACCGAAATGCGAGTCCTTATCTCCTTTGATGAGCTACTGTCACGCAGCTTCAGCTAATTCCAGATCGTCCAATTTCATAAAGGGACTCGGCAATACCCAGTCTTGCAGCATCAGTACGAAAAACTGCTGAGAATTAAGGCATATTTGAACTCCCTTATCTACTGTGCTGAGGGCTCAAAGACCGCGTTTAATTCGAGGGTTCCTAAATAAACATTTCTTTAGGACTTCACAAGCATTTTTTAAAACAGACGGGTTGCTGAACTCAGCGTTGCATCCTTCATTAATTGATGGCGCAGCTGTAGCCGAGTCGTTTTGATCCACACTCACTCTTTTGAACTCTAGGATCCCCGTTTTTTCAGATAAGCAGGTTCAACCATTCTTTCTTCGCTTTTATAGGTGTTTAGTCCAAAACAGGTGGCTGGACCTACGTCTAACGGACTTGACAGACATTCCAAGAGGGTTGCAATATCGTCACCAAATATGGTTCTGATTTTCTTGATGCAGTCGATTAGAAACCCAGTATCACTATCATTGATAATGAACAAAATTTCATCCATCCAGTTCCCCTCAGGAATCTCATAAAAGCGAGAACAAGTATCATCGTAGACATTGTAAATTTACAGTTGTTCAGTGATAATGATTGCTTCCGCTCTTAGTGTAGACAAAATTGATTGGTTGATTAGAACGGACTATCCTTCAGGCCTCAACCTCACACATTACTCAGTTCTTCTAGTCAACCATACACTCGGAAGCACTAGACTCCAGTTTCGCTCCTATTAGAGCTCATCAGCAGTGTATATTCGTCCGGGATTTGAACTACACAACCATCGCATAGATAAAATTGTTTTAACCAGACTCGTTCCGCCTAAGAACCGCATATTCTTGAGGGCAATTCCATTTGCTGACTTCAGTGGCTCANCGTACGGGAGGGAGGGGTAGTTCGTCGTGTACAGAGCGTGAAAAGCAAGGAAGCACTGTTCAGCTGTTTCGACCTGGTTCGGTTTTGTTCTTATTCTGCGCACCTCCAAGCAAGTTCACTCATTGTACATCTCAAATGTTAGCATTCGTTTTGTACATCACTTGAGCAATCAGCGCATTTAGTTCTACTGTATTTCGCTGCTGCTGCTGCTAATGAAAACGCTTGACTCGGACAGACACGAAATATATGCTTGCCGAAAGCAAATCCGTGAATTACAAATGCGCTTGAGATACAAAAAAATTAATCACAATAAATTCAGCGACTCACCCTGCTGCTCCATTGGTTCCCTCGTTCTCTTTCGGTTCTGCCTCACCAGCCGAGACTGCATCGGCATGTTGACTGGCAGCGTCTGCGGCTGAAAAAGAACACATTACTCACTTAGCGAACATTGTGAAAATTCGAAAGTATTCACGTGTGTGTGCAGTCTTAATTCGAGCTTGAGGAGCGAATCATACGATATTAAAGAACAATACTAGGGAATTTAATGTCTAGTATGATGTTTATTATCACCAAAAGTGAAGAAAAACAACTGTAACACAATCCCCGAGATTGACCAGTAATTATATATATATATATATATATATATAGTACGATTTCTCTTAATTCACCACGTGCACTGATGCCACCAGAGAAACACCAAGTCCTAACAGAAATACAGTTCATAGGAAGTAGTCGGGCAAAAACGGGTTCTCGAAAAAAACGGAGAAATGGGCGTACGCGCCCAAAGATGACAGTAGATCGATTGTGATATTTTATAATCCTACCATATGAAGTCACTGTATCATTCAGGTGTATAGAAGATACCCAACCCAAACACAGATACAGCAAATGAACACACCATCCTCGATGCGTTGGCGCTCTTTAATGGCTTTGTTCAAAGAATCATCAAATATAATGTTCTGGTTATTGCCTATAGCAGGTCCTAAGGAAAACTACAAAACAAAAGCTCTAATCGAATAGCGGAAGTAATGCAGTAGTTCAATGGGGGAAGCAAACGAAGAGAAGCATGGAAAACTACTGTGCATGACACTTGGTGATAAGGCCTGGTGGATTCAGGCAATGGCAAAAACCGGAATTTCCTGGCTCAAGCCACAAAATTCAAGCGGATTTATTCGGTCTCCTCTTTCAGGTTATAGACTGGCTGCAGTACACGCTCCCCTAGCACTCCTCACTGAGAATGGCTATCTGAGGACACGGATGACTCCCATTTATTCCACTTTGTGAATGTTAGTCAATAGTCTTTCCACACCTTCTAGGCCTCAAAACAATGGTCGGCCTGAAACAGCAAACACTTGACCTTTGGCCTATGGACGAATATCGTGTCGAAGGCAAAGACAACACAGAGGGGAAACACTCTCAGTGTATGTGAGCGAGACTTCCAGAAGATCAATACATAAACCCTAATACTCGTGCATTTGCCTGGGCTCAATCCCCCTCCCATCCAAAAAAAAAACATGTCTAACTAAAATAATCGTTTTCACTGTCGATTAGATCATGACTGGAGATGGCCAAATCACAGCTGGTTTAGAACAACTCATTTCTGTTGCACAGCATCTAGTTGAGATTGAGTTGAATTTCCTTACATAATACCCAGTTATTCGTAAGTCCGGGTTGGGAACTGAACATGCTGTTAACCCCGGGGTTACAAACTACCATAAGCACATAGAATTCGCCAATATTAAGCAAAAAAATCCAAAGGCAATGGTGTATGGTTTGTATACTTTTTTAACCCAGAGGGCAAAATGCACATCAATTCCGGAATGCAATTTGATTCCGTTTTTCGATTTGTACAACCAAATTGAGCAAAGAACCAAGAGTAGCCTAATGAAAAAATAACAACGCGCAGTGGGAACAATCGATAAACAAACGACATGGTATCACAATCCCGGAGATTCTCATAGATTAAACTGGTAGTGTAGGCGTACTGAGTCTTGACGAAACAAGATCACAAAATGTGATGAAGTGAGCACGGTACCAGAATACATTCGATCAAAGTTTAGAAAAAATCAGCTCATTTAATGTGATCCACTCGATACGGAAACACCCAAACCATACATTTACTTTGCAAATCAGCAATTAGCTGGGTACGTCTAGTTTCATAGAAAGCATATATTTAACACTTGCAATGGCGAACAATCTAATGCCTGACCAGAAAGTGAAACTGAAACGCAAACAAATGGCAGGGCTTTACCTCAAGGGACACAACTAGATTCATCGAAAAGTAAGTGATTTAACAATCACTGGATAAGAAGCACAGCTTTCGAGTTTAGGAAATGAGAGACTACACCGTGAGCTTCCATCAGCAGATATACGGGAACGGCAATGTGGACAAAATAAACTAAGGTCGTGCTATTGAACTAATCTACACTAAACGACTTGAGGAAAAAACCACACAAATAGTCTTGACGGAAAGATAAAGACACAGGTGAGAGAACTCAGCCCAAACTACTACGAGTTGGAGGCAAGGATCGATCACTGCAATCGAAACGATGAGTAAAGACAAATAAAGCAATCCACGTACCAGCTTTAAGCTTGCTCAATCTCGCTGCCAGCTCATCCCGCTGACGCAACAGTCGAGCAATTTCTTCCCGCTCTGAGGCGGTTTTACCTTGCAAAGCGGTTAAATAAGCTCTCTGTGCTTCCAACGTGCCACTGGAACTTAACCCAGACAAATCCGGCTTGGCAGGATTTTCCGAATCTGAAAAAGGTAGTGCAATGCGCGTGGAGGGGGGAGACACAGTGAGGTGAGTGATTGAAATAAACGTCTTAAAATCTTAGCGCATTATGGTCAAAGCAGCAACGTGATGCAATGCTTCTATTTTTTATATCTCACATCCATAGGCAAGCGAATTCAGGAAGGACATACCTCAGACGTAATTAGCGGCGATGAGCAAGCGGTACAATTTACCGCTACATTGCCCGTATTACCCTCTGTTCGAGTTTCACCACAACCACCAACAACAAAAACAGCCTCCCTACTTCCGATCTGCTTTTCAGGAGCCACAGTCCTAATCCCGAAAATCGACAATACTCTTGTATATACACGAGATGAAAAAATCGATACAGTGTTATTATCACGAGAAGAGGAGATAACCAGAAACGAACGTGCGAGAAGCACCGTCGGTAAGCCGAATTTGAGCACACCTGACTACATGAGATCGTTTGGCCACACCAATCCGATGTATATAGCCCCTATTCATAAAGTGATACAGGTGAGTTGCTGAGATTCAGAATGTGCCTCTCGGGAACTCCGCTTGTTTTCAATACTCATTGTTATTCACGTATCGGTTTGAAACAGGTAAGGTGTTCACACTGTGCAAGTACAAGGACATAGTTAGAAACACAGTACGGTGATATTTGCCTCCAAGAGCTTCGGCATAAGCAGTGAAGGGCGCCTTTGGTTGTGACTAGTTACATCTCGCAAAGTACGATCAAGTATTTCACATAGCCCCAAACACTGCCCCCCAGGTGGTGTTTAGTGTTTGCCAACCAAAGTGATGGAGCGAAAAGCCAACATCCAGGGCCACCATCGAGCCGATAAACTAATGCCAGTTCACATAAGGAAGTTGCCGAAAACCTTGATTTAAAACCAATCAAGAAGAGGTGCGCGGGGCCTGTGACTTTGGCCGTGCCTTGTTATCATGGAATATTATTTCCTAAAGTTGCAGTGGAGGAACGTGCGGTCATCACTTTTGAATCAACTCGTTATATTCCCAAGATCCAATGTTGTCCTTCAACGCCAGATTTTTGAAATCCTTGCATTTTATCACGCAAAAACATCCGTTTATGATTTTTGCCCATTCTGTGAGAAATCGCTTCAAACGACTGCAAAAATCTGTTCAAGGACACCACAAAAAACACCGTACTGGCTGGTGTGTGGCACTCAGGCGGCGTTCCGTTGATAATTTGACCGTTCCGTCTATTATCTCATGTAACATTCGTTCGCTTATGAGAAAACTCGATGATGTCATGATATTCCCGGAATATAACAGCGACACACATTGAACGAAAAACGCAGTTTAGCGAGAAAGCTTTTTCGGTGACTCATCAACTGGCTAATACGTCACATTTTATATCACATCATTTTGCATAGGAAAGAGGAAACAAAACTAATGATTATTCAAATGGGAATTGCTGTTATTGTTTTCTGTCATGATACACCAGAAGGAATGCAAGAATGTAGGGGTAATTCTACTCCAGGAAAGTTGGCCACATCCTGATATTGAGGACAACGTCGTGCATCTTGATGGATTTGACATATTCCGAGTCGATCGCAATGTGAACTTCCTACACGAGGGTAGTGGAGTGGTCACATTCATCAACAGGAAATGGTCCAAAAACGCTCGAAAATGTTTTCAATTTGATACTTTCA
Organism: Echinostoma caproni; assembly: GCA_900618425.1. Lineage (NCBI taxonomy): Eukaryota > Metazoa > Platyhelminthes > Trematoda > Plagiorchiida > Echinostomatidae > Echinostoma > Echinostoma caproni. Next base: position 466 of record UZAN01055287.1, on the reverse strand, counting down.
AGATAAATTGTATTTTTGTTTATTGTAAGTCCCGATTTCTTGGTCATTTTCATCACATTACATTAGCGAACATTTACATCGCGCCCGACACGTCTGCTTCTGATATTCGTCTGTTTGTTGACTCCTTCTCCTCACAACTTGAAACAGATTTAGACCATTCTTTATGAATTGCTGCTGGTGATTTAAATCGTTTTAATATCTCTTTCCTTACAACTTTAGGCTTGACGAATCTTGTAAATTTTCCTAGCCGGCTTGGTGTCCAACTTGACGAGACTTTTGTAAATAGCCCCGAAATCCTTTTCATTGAGAAGCGGGCTCCCTTAGGTAGCTGTGATCACTGCTCTATTTTTGCACCCTAAGATTTACGGTAAATATTTTCGGTACCATTTGAACCGTACCCCATCCAGAAACACTAGAAGAAGTCGCACTCCTGAAAACTTATCCAAACTTAGATATATGGTTTCAT
>UZAN01055284.1:0-12005 GCA_900618425.1 Echinostoma caproni | reverse complement strand
TGAGGATTGAGGCTAGGATGTAGTCAGGCACCAGTTCGTTATTCTTACTCCCCTTCACAACACTCACCGGTTCAAACGACGCTTGTTTAGACAATATTCTACCCACAGCGCAACCACAAGACACCCTACAAGTTCGTACTAGCAAACGGACCTGAATGGATATATAGCTTCTTGCCATCTTATAAAACAGCGTTTTTTCACTCGGGTTATACGCAGCCCCCGGGTATATAGCACGAGTGTAAACAGCAAGACTATTTTTCGAATGCAGTGTAAATGACAAATTGCCAGGGAAGAAGATCCAGGTTGACAGGAATTACGTCAAACGTAAACGGATAATAACAAACGAAGAGGATAACCATAGACTGTTTATGCAATGGTATGCTGGACGTTGCGGAAACGAAATCAAAATGGTCTAGCAAAACAGAGCACAACCATTCGTCTATTTCAAAAGCTGCATCCTCTGTATCAAGTTGTGTGTGTTTGTGGGTTGTTATATAGCGCGGTCAGTCATACTACCCGGTTAGTTGATGCTACGTCCATCCCGCATGTGTTGTCTATGATATTCGGAGTTAGGGTACAGATCATATAACTCATATAACTCATATAACTCAAAATTGAGGGGAGGACGATCGAGTGATGAATGGAGAATGCACTGAAAAACTGTCTATCAGTCTGACTGACTGATTGGATGATACGTGATTCATTAACTGATTGACCAAGTGACTAGCTAATGAACTTGAAAGTACCGCTATTCGGATCAGGGTTTTTAATAGCTAACTATGAAAATCAGAAACCTAAATTATGCGAACTGGTCTATAGTAAACCACGTATGACTGTTATGTGAGTAATGACGTACATTTCGAACATCAGTCAGAGTGATACCTTGTGTGGGTGGGCGGAAACGATGAAGCGATGAACAGTATACTCCGTTTCATACCAGTAAATGTAACTTAAATCGCATAGTGAACACGGTTGAGACAAATACTCAAGGAGCCATTTTTGGTGATTGAAAGTATTTCAGGTAGCTTAAATCCACCTCAACAACTGGCGTAACTATGTGAGAGAGTATATATTACTCTGCGGTAGCTCCGAATTGCTATAATTGAACAACTGCATGAAATCTACTGAGTCACGCAGAAATTGTGCGGCTCGTATGCGCTTTCTGTCAGCAAAATTATGAGTAGATCCCTGTGAAACTCCAATAAGGTGATAACCAGGTCATTTTAGAGCCAACATGGTCCACCAGTTCGGAGGTTTGCATCCCCTCGATTGTGATTTTGTTAGGTGGAATGACGGATTTGTTTCGACTTTCCAAATTAAAGTTGTTTAATGAACAAATTTAATGAACAAGCTTATTTTCGTGACTCATCAGCTAACCAGTAGGGCAAACATTATATGTCATAATCATCATTAATATTATTATTATTATCATCATCATCAACAACATCATCCGAATCATCATCATCACCGTGTCTCAATGATACATTTCGACGTCTCTACCGTGTCCGGTGTCGCCGATCAAAGCCGATCTTGCATTGCATCCTATCCACCGTGGAGGCAGTTGGAATTCGGCTATATAAATCCCCCCCCCCCCNNGCCATGGTCCTCCACCTACCATCCTCACCCCCAACCCCCTCCCTCCATCCCACCCAAAATCACGCAAGTAACACGGACCAAGTCTAAGGTGCGACGGGAAGATCGGCCATATTCGGTTTGTGGAACTGACAGATGACAAAAGCGACAAACATCTCCAGTTGAATATTCATTTATATTGTTTCCACTTGTCTAAACAAAAATGTTCTTATATAAAATGTACCACATTAGCCGGTTGATGAGTCACCGAAAATAAACATTTTCACTAAACTGCGTTTTCAATCAGTGGTTGTTGCTGATAGGTATATTCCGTAAATTCGTTGTCGAAGACATTGTCGAAGAAATGCATCGGGTAGGCAAGAATCCACGAGAGTGAAAGTTCTGTTGATAACCTAATAGAACTGATATTTACTGAAGTCGGTAATTCATTTTTCGTGAAAAAATACTCTTTTCTTTCTAGAAAAGCTTCCGTATCGAAACAGGAACTAGGATGCAATGACGTAAAGGTCTTTGAGCAGGCATAATTTCCACTTAAGTACGTAGTATGAAAGAGCCAAGCAACAACAATAACAACAACAACAACCATTACTACTACTACTAGTACTACTACCACGCCAGCTTTCCGCTATCATGTAGCGCAGCGATTTGGAAGTATCTATTCCTTTATACATAAACGACATTTGTAAGTCAAAAAACACCTTTCAGTCAAAAATGGATCGTGCTAGAAGCAGTGAATTTCCGATGGGAATAAAGTAAGCAAATAAACCCGTATGAAAGGACCCGAGAAAGAAGTAAGCGTTTCTTTTTAGACTACTGAGTTTCTTCAGAATCTAATCTGCAATTTTAAACATGGTGCCCAAAACACGAGTTAAACGAGACACTGAAAAATCACGTTTCATTGCTCACGTGGTAGTGAACAAATTCGTATTGAGATCGTGTTAATGGATAGAATATTGTGATATTACTACATCACATTTCGTTTTTATAAACGGTTGCATATAGAATTGATGGAAGCTGTGGAAACTTATCAACAATATAGCAGTTTCCCAGTAAGAATCAAACTATAGAAATAAGTAGATAAAAACGGTACATGAAAGAATGAATGAATGAAGACAATAAATTGAGTGACCGTTGTGAAATAAATAAATGAACAAATATAAAATTACTTGAGCATCAAGTGAATATAACGTTTACAAATGTTGGGACTTCCAAAGTGTGTCGTTCACTCAGAGACAATATGCTATTCTATGATAAATCCCCCCGAAAAAATTGCTGGGTTGTTTCATCTCTGTTACGAGTCTCATCTGTGGTGCGTCCATCGAATCCATTGGAAATCGAATTCAGACGCGGAACAGANAGAGAGAGAGTGTGAATCCGATGAGCTGACTACTTGGGTAATGTCGTGCGGCTCAAGGCTGCCACATAAACAACCGTCATCTGTCAACTTGGGTGACGGTACTGGTCCCAAACAGATATTCATAGATAGACTCCTGGATGCATTGCTCTTATGTAGAATTCTACTTTGATTCTAACTGAATGAATTCTACCAAATTGTTTCACTTACACGGAACACATAACAACCCGAGGCTGAGGAAAAATGGGAATGCTGTTCCCAGTTAGACTGTACATACAGTTGTGTAAACTGCATGCAACGAAACACGCATTATCACACAGAGCAGTGGAGAAACGGTGGAGAACTTGTGCTTCCATGGTCATGTCCACGCAAATTCATAAATTCTCATTCTGCGTGTGATGAGAACTCAAATCCGGCCTCAGCTCACTCGCATCGGATGTAATGTGATTGGTCGGACTCGCTATCGACGCCTAACGACTAATGCTCTGATTTCAACCCGTTGACCTTATAAATCGTGTTGACAAAATTACAGTCAGCCTCACCAAGGTTCACTGGTTTGTCTTCTTCACAGACCAGAGGCGTACAGAAACAACACTTAGTCTGTCTGTGTCCATTTGTCAATCGGATCCGAAAAGCGTTTGCGCGCTTTGGTCAGCGTATGTGAAATGAAAAATATGATTAATGGATGATTTGATTCAATTTCAAAGGTAAATTCGTCATGTATAGAGAATAAACAGAGCGTGAACTGTAAAGCTAGGAAGCACTGGATAGCTGTTTCGACATGGCTCAGTCTCATCAGCACTGAACGAATCCATCGACCGAACTGGGGATCACGAATCCGGGACCTCGCAGAAAGAACGCAAACAAACTACCCGCTTGGCCACCGGGCAGTTGATCAGACCGTTTCGCATTTTTCATATGAAACTCATATAAAACTAGCAGTCAGGTTGTGAACGTTTTCAACCGAATCATAACCCCGGAAGCTAGTGCTGAGATGAGCGAGGTCTGTGGCCCACAACAAGCTCGCAAACATGGGTTGTTCTATATCGTGTAAATGGAAAATGAAAAAGGTCTGATAAGCTGCCCAGTGGCCTAGTGGGTAGTATTTTTGCGTTCTGCCCGTGAGATCCCGGGTTCGCGATACCCCAGTCAAGTCGATGGATTCGCGCACGGCTTCTAATAAGGCCCAACCACGTCTAAACTGCTTTCCAGTGTGCTTCTATCTTTTCAGCTCACGCTTCGTTTGCTATGTACACAACAAATTCACCTCTGAAAATAAACAGTAGCGTTTAAAAAATTCAATCTCAGTTTGCTTACTCTCTCCTACTTTTAGTGTGTGTGTGTTAGCGAAATGTATCCATTCAAATAACTNACTGACGAACTCATGCCACAACGGATTGGAAGCCGTTAGAAGTAAGTTCCGGAACTTCGGATGGAGTGAACGCAAAATTAGTGTGAATGGTTACAAACCAAGAAAAGTTATAGCCGACTACTGACCTATTCCTTAACTTTATCCCTTTATTTTACTTCTTTCTATTGAAAACATAATGACAGAGCTTTAAGACGGGTGGGGGGGGGGGCGATCACTCATGGGGTTTTCATATGGCACACGTTTAGCTGGAGTCATGCGGTGATGGTGGTGATGGGATTTGAACAATAGTTTAGATTTTAGTCCTGGAAAGAAATAGCAATACCATGAGTTTGTACGCGAAACAAACAGTCTAGTGTCAAAAACAAAGTTTTCCAAATATGGTTGAGCGATGCAATGATTGGACACAGGTACTCAAGCGACGTTTGATGAGTGGTAAATTTATTTTCCCTTCTACAGTTAGTTATTCATCAGGCCTGCATAAGTTTTCTTTGGGTTATGGGTATCACAATCAAAATCGCAATTTTTCGTAAGGGGTTTGGGAAACATAGTAGCAAAAACAATAACTGCAAAGCTGTCACCATTATCTATTTGTAAATTATTCGATCACATTTACCTCTCTTGATTAGCCTGATAACTTTCTCATGTGCAACCATTCAATATAGTTCATGTTCTTGGGTTTCAAACAATTGGATGATTGTAATTGTTACAATGACAATGTGTTTATCAAAGTAGGTATGGATCACGAACCACGAATCACGGTTGCAACTGAAATACAACTGAATTACACTAGCGATCGAAAGCTGGAATCTACCATCACTGAGAGGTAAGAGAAAGACAACAGATATGGCGGCTAGCTTATTCAGAAAAATCAATGAGATTAAAAAGTATGTACAAAGCAACGTCATTATTTAAACAGGTCTTCGTCAATGGCCTGATTGTATTCTCGACATTACAGAGCTTTTGTTTGCACCGTTTTGCTTCTGGTTGGTTGGCCCTATTACACTGCGATTCGTTGCCCAGAGCCTGTTACGCGTCGAACCGTTATCTCGTAGGCCCAGGATGATCAGAGACGACCTTTTTCATCTGATCATCATTGTTAATGAAATATAATCGTACGGGTTACGGAATGACAAACCAATTCTCACTCCACTTAGGAATAGTTCATCGTTATATCAGGATATTTCACCTGCGCTTCTGTTCGTTTTACGTCAACCCTGGTGTGCCGCACAGTTCCAAACATCAATATTTCTGTCTCTATTTATACGAAACCGGGGCAACCACACCGGTAATTATAACGTCTTCATAAGACAGAGGAAGATGGTGAAGACCAACTCGAACGAAGGCGAAAAAGATAATTAGAAAGAAAAAACACCTGACTTTTAATGAAGCATACATAATAAGCGATTCGTTGATTGTTAATGAGTGACGTGAACTCAGTAGTCGATCTGTCGGTCAGTCAATCAATCAATCAATCAAACACCCATGCAACCACTCATTCGGATAATCACTTGACACCTTTTTAGGAGCATGCAACGTGTGATCGGGGTATACAGCTCAACGAAAAGAATAATGTCAGTAGTTGTTAACTTGGAACAGCTTTCTGTTTTTAACCGGTAAAAAGTGGTTCAGCGGTCGAAGAGGGCCTAATTTGAGAACGCATTTACAAGACAAGACACGGAATTTGATTTCTTTCTTTGGATAGAAATCGATATCCTGGTTACAGAACATTGTCATAGATTTTTCTGAATTCAATCCTTTTCACTATATGGAAGTCACTTTGAGCAACGATCTTGGTTGGTCAAATCCTATTTAGCTGTTTTGGACAATAGAGTCTCGGATGGATTCTAATTCGAAAACTCTGATAAACAAGAGTTTCGTACTTTATGATCAGTTAGTCTTAGTTTGAATGGTATGGCATAGCGATCCGAATCCACCTGGTTTCCTATATACTGCCTGACGCTGTGTGGTCCGAAGAGTAACAGTCGTATTTCCTCAAATGTTGTACGAACGATGGTGGTGGTGGTGGTGGTAGTAGTAGTGGTGGTGAGATTTGAACACATGTCTTCCTTCGAAGTGATCAAATAAAAAAATCAAATCCCCCATTACTCTTTTGTAACAAATAATCAGGTGGTGAATGTGTCCAACCGAGACATAACCTTGGAGGCTTATGCTGAAATGAGCGCGGATCGATACTCGCAACAAGCTCACGTAGATGGGTTGTGCTAAAGCGTGTTTATTCAAAATGAGAAACGGTCTGATCAGCTGCCCGGTGGCCGAGTGGGTAGTATGCTTGCATTCTACCTGTGAGTCCCAGGGTTCGATCCCCAGTTGGATCGATGGATTCACTCAGTGCTGATGAAACCGAACCATGTGGAAACAGCTGTTCAGTGTTTCCCACTTGTTAGCTCACGCCTCTTTTACACGATGAATTCATCAAGTAAATAGTCGAAATCCGTTGGCACCATTTATTCAGTTCTTCCTTGGTCACCCGATTCCATCGCTCGACCAGAAGAACTTGGCATAATCCATTAGGGAGAGCGGTGAAAATGATAATGCGATATAGTTGATGGAAGACACAAACACCTGGTCAAAACGTGGCTTGTCTAGCATCTAATCCTACAAACGATTACATTGTGTTCATGTATAATACACGAGTGCGTAGCTTATGGGAAATGGATGTGGTGTGGTGTGGTGCAGTGTGGGGAATGACTAGTCAGAGGGGCCTAAAATTAAATGACATGGCGTTGTGGCTAGGCTACTTGCTTGATATGATTCAGCCACAGAGAAAGATGCAATGGTTATGGTACTATATAATCATAAGGCATTCATGTCAGCAGTCTAAAATGGCTCATATGGGGGTACTGGTGTCAACTCCGCCAGGGCAGAGAGTGTACAGCTGTTTCCCGATGTCAGGACTCATGGGTGTGCGGCGTATGCGTTCATGTGTTTTGTGTGTGTGGTCATGCGCTAGACTGGGGATCGCTGAGTGGTTTTTTATTTCATCCGCGAAGCTGCCGCGGTTGAACAGTGTGCTTTTCATGATGCCATATCCGATCCCCTTTCGGCATAACATGTGTCCCCGTCAGTTTTATGTTAATGGTGGGAATCGGTCGGCACGGTCAGTGGAAATAGGTTGAACAAAATTCAAAGGGGTGTTTGCCTGGTCTCGCGTTTACTATACATGAAAGAATTCCCTGTAGCCAAAAGGGAATTGCCTCATCTCTCTCTCTTTCTCACACACACACACACACACACACCTGAGCACTTCTCCACCCTTGTTTCGGTTGTTTACTAAAACCAAGGTGATTTTCTGTGATATATGAATGACTAAAAGCTTGTCAACCTAGTGATTTAAGTGGAATCGCAAAAGCTGACACGTCTTCGGTGTGAATATTGTTTTGCGTGTAAGTAAGTTGCCGTTGACCTTAAATGGCTTGTATTTAGAGTGGTTTGCCAGATTTGTCATATCGATAAACTTCTTGACCAGTGGTTCCCATGAATGAGGGTATCAAACTTTGCTAATAGCAAACTTAGGTTGCCCGAAAAGAAAAACTGACTAAAGTCACAATCAGAAAATCGTTCTTTCCTGGTTGTGGTTATTGTCCGGGTGAATGTGCTGTCAACCATCCAGACAGATAAGTAACTGGTAAAGGCAGTGTTTTGTCTTTCTCCCCCTCCTCCTTCTTCTGCAGTCTATAAAACAGACGCTTGGTTTTCTCGTTTCAGTGGCCGTGCTTGGTTTGCCAGCTTACAGTCAATGATGTAACCGCGCACTCCAAGCAAATGCACTGCAAACAACCCAACGGCCTAATTCTAAAATCACACACTGTTATTGGCACAAAATCCGGCTATGGGCATGTCTTCAAGACATGAGAGACTCTGGTGTACGAAGTCCGTTACTGAATGGAGATATAAAAACTATCCAACCATCCCAGTTGTTTCACGTGGTCGGTTGTGTACGAACATACGGCGGTGGTTACTTGTGACTGAGATTCCACCGAACATTACTGGTAGCCATCAATTGCTTGAATAACGGTGTTCATCTCTGTGTATAACATACAACATCTTTTATGGTGACCTAAATGGTAGTTAACTGAAATGTAAGCATATATGCCTACAGAAGTTACAAATACAATACTAATACAATCAGAACGAGACCTGAGTCGATTTGAGAAAAGACAGAGGACAAACAGATGGATTGGGTGCAATCAGATGGGCGAGATATTGCATTGCTGGTGGTTGACCCCGGTACCTGATAATAATTTCGTTCGACATACGTGAACCCCAAACGGCAGTTAAAACTGGGTTTAAATTGTTTTTCGCAAGCGCAAGAGTGGCATAAATGGGTTCGAGATTGATTGAGCCATTGAATGAGCAATCTGAACTTATTTAGACTTGTCTTTCACAGTGATTGGTCTCTGCTTGATTGTCTGCTTGCCAGTCGCACATCACGGTTCAGTACAGAATGACCTTGAAAGTGGGATCCCAAATATTGAATATTAGAAGCAGATTTTAAATAAAATTCACTATGATACCTGTTAGATGGGTCTCTGAAGATTCATATTCACTTCACTAAACCGAATTGAGGAGAAGCATGCCGCCGGATCAGGTGGATTAATGAAGGAAACACTTAAGGTGTTCCCTCGGCCGTGACATGAGTGTTCACAGCCAACAGGACAGGCTATCCCACATCCCAAACTGTGTTGTATTAAGCGAGTTCGATTTGTTCCGCTGAGTGCTCAGTATTGTGGAGTGCCCAGGAACAGAAGATAGCAAAGCAAGTTAATGCGAGTCAACAAGACAGCAACAGCAATATACACGACTGGTTTGGATTTCTGGATAAAATCCATTTCGGACATAGACTTCTACAACCGCGTTGAGTCAGTGTTGGAATTTCGGTGTGTTTAACTTGAACATAGGTATTTCAACCAGACCTCAGGTAGTAGTTCGTTATGAACGAACACGGAGTCTCCCAGTCTGTTTCCATGTGTTCCCTGGATAGACGTAACCCAATCTGGAAACATTGATGCTCAAATGGTTTCCCCAAGTGAAACGTCAAGTTACCCAATCATTCCATTCCCAGTTTCATTTAACCAATTGCATAACAGTGATTGTTTATATACCCTCTGTGCGGAGTACACATCTTGAAGAGAATCTCATTCTCGTACAAAAAATAACAACGCCTAAACTACTGGAACCCCACCCCCATGTTCTTCGAAATGAATAAGCCAAATGCTTGTCTCGGGTCCAAGTGCTTCATCCGTTTTTTATCGGAGCATTGGTGATCGAGCGGTAACACCGTCGAAATAACCACATACGGGTCCTGAGTTCGGACCCCACCAAAGCCGCCTATCTCAATAACTGTATTTCCCCAAGCAGTATGTATTTGCATACATGAATTGTGCTCTGAGTCAAATTGTTTTCAACGCTGATTGCGCATTTACACAAAGCTTCCCGAAAATGGACTAATCTGTTTTCAAAGGAGAGTTGTCTTACTTCTCTTCAGTTTACTATCTCCCAAACGGTGTAATTGGAAAATGAAGGAAAAAACGGTCTGGTCAGCTGCCTAGTGGTCGGGTGGTTAGTATGGTTGCGTTCTGTTCATGAAGTCCCGAGTTCGAATCCCAGTTGGGTCGGCGGACTTGCGCACGGGTGTTGATGAGACCCAACCAGATCGAAACAGGTTTCCAGTGCTTCGTAGCTTTTCAGTTCACGCTTCATTTGTTATATACACGAAGGATTCTTCTTTGCAGATGGTACTTTGTTGACCTTATAATACCCACCGGGAATGGCTTTACTTCAGCTGGGTTTTTTTCATTTTACTTCCTTTTACTGAATATATAAAGATGCAATTTTCAAGAAGGGTTCTATGAAAAGAATAGTTTGACTTAATACAAATCATAAAGTTGTCAAACAAACATCATCCAGCATTTTTCTAGGGTAAAGTTCCACCATTTGCATAATTAAAAGTAAACTGTACCATATAGCGATGATAGATAGTTACATGGTGGTTGTTGACTCCTTTGGAACGACGTCTCTTTTCAACGAATGTGGATGAAAGGCCGGAACCCAAACGTATCAGTTAGATGAACAAGCTTATCTCAAATATTCAAGCAGCCAGTGAATCTCCCGTCCCATACCATGGGTCACCTCAATGAGGTCTCTAGGCCCCGAAAATCGATGATCGCTTGCGATTTGCCGATTGTGCGGTCGCTATAGACCTACCTCGGGTTTTTGAACTAACCGGGTTATCTGACAGGATATCGAGTTTGTTTTTAGCATGGGGAGGAGAGTGTAAAAAGTTTGACTTTTGCAATTCCGAGACTGGTGAATTTTGCCAACNAACCACCATCTGACCTACAGCGAATCAGAACAAATGTAAAAAACGTTTTTCTTGGCCACACGGATGCGTTGCTGCTGCCAGGAGGTTCTGGAAGACTTGATACACTCAATTTCCTAAATCACCCAGTAAGAATTTCCGAGTTGTTTCAAATGTGGCAAATATTGCGTAGACTGTCTGGGGACCTTATAGCGAGAATTCACCTGGCCTCATTACTGTTCTTTACATTCCAATCGTCCGGAACTCGTATTACGGAACTTTAAGAAAATGTCGGCCAGTGCAAGAGATCTCGATGTACTTTGTTGGATGGTAATACCCAAGAGCATCTGTTGTCCATTACCGTTCTAATTTACATGTGTTCTCTTGTACCTGGATTTTGATATTCGACCTACCGCATGCGTCGTGCGCCGTTCAGATTCCGCGTTTTCCGTGTCTAATGTAGTACACGTAAATCATGCATACACACACACGAATGACGTGTACAAACAAGGACAAAACTGTTCTGCTGTTTTTTCTCATCCGTCATGGAAAACCAGTGGAGCGGCTCCAATCAATGCGTTTTCATTGTTCGGGCCAAGTTTGGAGCGCCAGGGCCTGTCAGGGAGCTTCTTACACTTTCTACCCCGAGGGACAGTTGAATCGCGTTGATCAGAAGCAATAGTCATTTATTTACCTAGGCGAATGTTTTTCTTAGCACGCATACACTTTTAAATTAGATATTTACTTCATCCGTGCAAAACTTTATTCGATTGTGGAAAAAACACCGGTACACTTCTTTAAAATTTATCGCGGAAATTATTCAATACGTTTTCCTTAACCGACTACTCGTCTGTCACCGCCTTAACAGGATTTTGCTCTATGCGCCTGAGGTCTTATACAATGGTTGAGGTTTATCAGTCGAACGAAGGATTACGCATTAAGCTGCAGCTCTTTATCTACACTTATTTTCCATTTACATTCTTACTTCCTTTTCTTGAGTATCAAACGGCTGGCATACAACACACATAATGGTGAAATACAGGCTGTGGTGGTGTAAGTCGAACGTACGTCTTCCGGGGTGCTAATTGGTGACGTTACCACTGAGCCACAAGTAAATATAACCGTTTTCCCACACATACGCACTCACAAACATTCTGAGAAGAGTAAATCTTCCTGTTCATGGAAATGGTGCTCATGTCTTTCGAATACACTTTACATAACTAAGCCTAAACGTGTTCCATTTCTAGGCGCTTAACGCGGTTACAACACATGCGGAATGTCGCACCCTACCTCTCAGCTGCAAATAACCCAGGCCGATTCAGTACCGAGTGTAGAACTGGTTCAGAAAAAGACATTATCTCACAGCT
>UZAN01055282.1:1600-14663 GCA_900618425.1 Echinostoma caproni | reverse complement strand
CGGGGGTCCGTAATACCGTCTATTTAACTAACCAGGGCCACGCGTGGACGGAACCAGTGCGCCTTTACAAATTTCAAACAACACACTTGAGGGCTTTCTACAGTGTACGGATGAGAGGCACGGCTCTCAAAATTACCAGGATGAAGTGATAAGCTAGCAAGCTCTAACTTTAGCCGTTTATCCCAAAAAATTACTCTCAGTTGATTGAAAGACCGCGGGTGAAATACGGAAGCCTAAGGAAATAACTATGTATGTATATCTGAAATCAGAATGATGCATTACTGGTATTTATTGGCACTGATGATTCGTTCAAAGGGATTTGCCTACAAGCTCATTCCAGGCAATTTTAGAAAGCACCTTTAAGTCCGTGAGTAAATGCAGAATATCGTTCAGTTTAGCATTAGCAGAGGTAAGGATGTCTTAGGCAACGATTAACAACCAAACGTTCGTCTCCTCCAAGTCTAGGAATCTCTCCGTCAGAATTCATAACAGTTAGAACCGGTTGGTCCAGGATGAATTATCCACCCGTAACAGAATTGGTTGGTCGATCAAATCTTTCAACAATTTCATATTTGATTCACAAACACCATATTGGATCATGTGAAATTAAAGAACTCTAGAGTTGTTAGCAACTTCTGGAACGAACAGAGAGGTTTACTTCTATGATTCGCACTCGGAATAGTAACTCGTGTACGCATCGAAATCCGTGCAGTACAAGTTAAACCCATCACAGGAACTCAGAATTAAATCAGAGTGCAGCACTCAATAGCGTAATCGAATTGGAATAAGCGGAAAGTAGTAATGTGCAAGGATTTTGTGTTCAGTAAAATATACAAATGCATAGTCTATTTGCAATCACCACATTCCTTTAAGTGAAATGTCTGTAGGGGAAAGTACAACTCAGGGGTTTAACCGACAAAATACCTTGCTAGAAGTAACCGAATCATTACCATCAGTGTTCATAATGAACGTGTGGCGAATGGAGTCATCAAGAATGAAATCAAGAGTAATGTGGCAAGAGGGATATGAACTTACCAGTCACCCCAAATGTTTCACTTTTAGATATACCGATGACATAGTAGTTAGCGGTGCATCTCAGAACATTACACCTTCAACGAACCCCCTTCACTCAGCCATAAGTTCCATTTATGAATGGTCTGATGAAGTAAACCTTTCTTTAAACCCCAATAAATACATTGAAGTTTTGTTCTCCATTGACCGTAGGCCATCAACTCTTTCTGAATCATCGGTTTCCGATATCATAATCAATAACTTAAAAGTTGAAAGATCATAACACTTAAACTAACTTGGATGTTTCGTGTCTGCTGACCTCAGATGGTCTTATCACGTAAAACAAACATTTCTTAAAGTCAGAAGTTGGATGAATAAAGTGCACTCTTGACTTAAGTTGACAAAACTTGCACTCATTCTAACGTTGAATGTGTTGGTCCGTGCGGCCTGGTAAACTGGTGTTGCTTGATGTTTTCGAGTTGTTTTTGAAAAAGCGCTTTCGTCGAGATGGGGACAGTTTGGAATTACTGACATTCAACAACAATTTGAGTTCATTACAAACAATGATACGGATGTCTTTGTGCTGTTCCAAAACTGCTTTGGCTAACTGGACTGTGTAATCATCCATAGGAAAGAGCTTTTTCTGGAGTTCAGAGCAATTAATCGACCACGTAGCTGGATTTACAGTCAATCTCTAAAATTACATCACTATAATTGAGTTTGAAGATTAAGAATGAAATTACTTATGGGTTCGGTTCCACGTGTGAGCGAATAAAATTTGGCTCGCTCAGCGGCTTGAAATTAGTCGGCTGTAAATTTTTCATCAATAAGCTTTTTAGGGATTTGTATGGCAGTGCTAAAGGCTTGTTCGGGGAAACGCCAAATTCCTCAACAGGGAATATGCATCCTTTCAGATGACCGTCAAGAAATTAGCGGTTTTGCATACCCCGTCGAGTCGGTAGTGGCGTGGCATCCCAACTATTAGGTTTTCTAGAAACGATCAATTTTTGGATGTGTTTTAGAAATATTGATGTCGAATTCGGCTGAAATCGAGCATATTTTGCTTTTGGCTGATTCTGAGTGATTTGTTAAAATTTAATTTGTTTTAATCAACCTTAATTGACTTTGTCGAGTCCTTTCCGCGTAATACACCGAATCTCGAATGGATCAAGGTAATCTTGAAGTTCACGTACGCGGGCATGAATGTTCAAGTTCTCCAAATTACAGGAATCGATTGGTTAAAAACGACCGCGACGCAAGTTGTTGTGGTTTGCGCTCGGATTAGTAATTCGTGTACTTATCGAAATCCGCGCAGTAATAGTCCAATCCAACACTAGAGCTCGGAATGAAATCAGAATACAGCACTGAACAACAAAAAGGAACTGTAATAAGCGGAAAGCTGGAATGTACAAGGATATCGTGTTTAACAAAAACAAACGAGTTCAATCACCATACTTACATATCACCCGTGATTTTAAACACTGATAAACTAAGTCCTATAGAATAAAAGTACTATTGAACGTAGCAAGCAAAGATAAATGAATTTGAAGCTGTCCGTTTGACAATGGGAGGATATGAATCGGTCACGAAAAAATCACAATGGAGTAGCTTTCAAGAGAATCAAAATAAAACTAATGCTAATGCCTAGATTGGATGTGAATGCCCCGAAATGTTGACCTGTTTTAACTGGGGCAAACTCGAAGTATTGCGCTCACGAGCAAATCATAATTTGATTCCTTTGTTATGAAGATTATTGTCCCGCGCTTTTATTGACACACCGATGGAACTCCGACAAGTGTTTTCATTGCATGTCCATAATACGCGACACAGTACGTGAATTTTACGAACAAAACGTTCCCAAGAACACGGATAAAGTGCTTAATTAGGTATTTCATTCGTGAATCGTTGCTTTGTTTTTCGAGTTAGATGCTACCAGATAGGTTTTACATTACGAATTTTTTCTCAGACTGCACCAACCGACTGAAATGCGGGCTTTTCAAGCAACCACACCTTCAAATGTACATCTGAGTGATTGATACCGGAAATGAGAGTATTACGTAGCAGAATTGAAACCTAGCAACCTGGGTTGGTAGTTTCAGCCTAAAAGTTCTAATATATCGACTAAATCATCGCGGCAAATTATGAAAATGGGCTCGTTCGTCAGTTTCCAAATTGACTGGAAGAACGTGCGCCAGCAATGGACTATATATTATTCCGAGCCAAGAAATGTGTAACATTTTGGACCGGTGCATGGGCATCCTCTCTGATGAATGGGAAAATAAACGCTAGTTGTGAAGGTTTCTAGGTATTTTCATTAGTAATTTCCTGTGTTCTTCAAAAATAACCTAAAGTCAATATGAATATGAATAAATGAACGAACACGCATGTAATAAGTCGGGATTAACGACTAAAGTTGTGGAGCACAGAAAAGCATGGGAGAGAGCATGAGCGCATTGAAATACTCAAATAAAAACCACGAACTAAAGATTGATAACATGTGTTACACAAATCAATGCAAATAAATTCATCCCACTGCGTCTGTCCAAACTCCATTCGTGCATCCGCGAATACCTGACAACAACAATTCCGTGTTAATGGTGCAGTAACACAACTAGATCCTGGAATGTATGATTGCTTTAGATACTGGCCTGTTCAGACAAGAACTGGAATACGCGAAAGCCACTGTAGATCGTAATGCACTCACATACATACATACATACATACATACATACATACATACATACATACATACATACATACAACTGACATACATACATACATACATACATACATACATACATACATACATACATACATACATACACTGACATACATACATACATACATACATACATACATACATACATACATACATACATACATACACGCATGTACACCACACACGTACACACACGTACACCACTCTACTTGTTTTCATCGACAGGCACGATGTGCAGTCCTACTGCCGGTTCGATGGTGCACAGAACTGAAGGCACAGACTGATGAGAATAAAACACCGTAAACCAATACAAGCTTTATACAGTTCTGCATTTTTTGTTTGCCTGTCTTACCATCGATCTGTCTGTGAGTTTCACAAATCGAGAAGTGGGGGCGGGATTGCCAGAGTGCGACTTAAAAGCGGAAACGTAAGATTAGCCAGAGTACAAACGATTCACATAGTCCACGCTCCGATCCGGTGAACAGAGCGAGTTAAAATGGTAAATCTCTGTTTATTTTATGCGATGATCTCCTACAATAGCGTGAATGCATCAGCGTACATGTCGGTCAAGCCGGGGTACAGATGGGAAATTCGTGCTGGGAACTCTACTGTTTAGAGCACGGAATTCTGCCTAATGGACAAATGCCCGAAGACAAAACTCCAGGTGTTTGTGACGGTTCCTTCAACACTTTCTTCAGTGAGACCGGTTCTGGGAAGCACGTCCCACGAGCGGTCTTCATTGATCTCGAACCAACCGTTATAGACGAGGTTCGAGCGGGAACGTATCGTCAACTCTACCATCCGGAACAGCTAATCAGTGGGAAGGAAGATGCTGCGAACAACTACGCGCGAGGTCATTATACAATCGGACGTGAATTCATTGATGCTGTGATTGATCGCATACGCAAAATTGCAGATCAATGCAGTGGATTGCAAGGTTTCCTGATTTTCCACTCGTTCGGTGGAGGCACCGGATCTGGCTTCACTTCATTGTTGATGGAAAAGTTGAGTGTGGAATATGGAAAGAAGTCGAAGCTTGAGTTCGCTGTCTATCCGGCTCCTCAAGTGGCCACAGCGATGGTGGAGCCGTATAACTCGATTTTGACCACACATACCACATTGGAACATTCGGATTGCGCGTTCATGGTTGACAACGAAGCCATCTACGATATTTGCAAGTAAGTCCTTCCTGTATGGCTCTATTGATAAATCTTATCTTTCTTATAGACGTAATTTGGGCATTGGATTGCCAACGTACACTAATCTGAATCGCATCATTGCTCAAGTGGTCAGCTCAATTACCGCTTCCCTGCGTTTTGAAGGATCATTGAACGTGGATCTGAATGAATTCCAGACCAACTTGGTCCCATACCCGCGGATTCATTTCCCTCTGGCCACATATGCCCCAATAATCAGTGTTGAGAAAGCTTACCACGAGCAGCTGAGCGTCTCTGAGATCACCCACGCCTGTTTTGATCCAAATAACCAGATGGTCAAGTGTGATCCACGTAATGGTATGTACATGGCGTGTTGTCTCCTCTATCGGGGTGATGTCGTTTCCAAAGATGTCACCGATGTGATCTCATACATCAAAACTAAGGGAGCTGTGCACTTTGTGGACTGGTGTCCAACTGGTTTCAAAGTTGGCATAAACAGTCAACCACCGTCTGATGTACCCGGGGGTGATATGGCTAAAGTGAAACGTGCCTTGTGTATGCTGAGCAGCACAACAGCGATTCGAGAAGCGTGGCAACGTCTCAACTACAAATTTGATTTGATGTATGCCAAACGTGCATTCGTGCATTGGTATGTTGGTGAGGGTATGGAGGAAGGCGAGTTCCTAGAAGCGCGTGAAGACTTGGCCTCGTTAGAGAAGGACTACGAAGAGGTTGAACAAGACACATCCGGCGAACCTGAAGAAGAAGACGCTGAATACTAATTTGTTGTAGTCGAGATCTACTGTTATTGAGACCAATAAAAAAGCGTGACGAATAAAAGAATTATCTTTTGTTTTCTGCTATAACCATAACTGTCATATTCAGTTCTACAAAACCTCAGAAACACTGAGCACTTAATACAAACTTGTTAAGAATAATCGGCTATTCAGATCCATGAAACCATGTGGCTTTGAATCAAGGCGTGAATTTTGTTTATTTGAGGAGATAATGATTTTTGGCATTCGAAGTTATCCCGAGCAAATTGATACTTGTTTAGAGATAGGTTTCCGTGATTGCTCATACAAACCTCAGGTTCACTTATAAAATGTTGAAAATCCCAGTCAGTTGTTGTATATCGTTTTCAGGTATATTCAAAGTAAGGCCTGAGTGTTTGCAAATGGGTTTCTCTGCAAAAAAGCGGTTCACTGACGGTAAATTACTCAAATTCGAATGAATGTAACTTAAATTTTTGGCAAAAGTTGGTGCTTCAGCAGACGAGGCCACTTTTCAAGCGAAGTATTTACGTTTTGCTCTCCTTTCGTTTATTTCACATTGATGGTGCTGGAAAAGTACACGGGATGATACCTACCCTACTCATAACTATCGTTGAATGTTGAATCATCTAGCTGGCAGGATGGACAAGTAATCCTGTCTAAGAAAAGCATTCCGAGGCGTGGATGTTCATTGCAAAAAACCGTTTCTAATTGAACGTGGTGTTCAAATAGAGAGATTAGTCGTGTTTTCCGGTCGATTCAAACCCAGAGTTGTCTTTTGGCATAACCTTGTGTATATCCTTGGAGACAATCGATTTGGATAAACTAAGCTCAGTTCATGGTTCTATTTTCCATTAAATGCGTCTGGATGATGCGATGAAGTGAGTATTTCGGCCAACAGGAAAAATCGTGGGGGGTCGCACATCACGTGACACATACATCGGGCATAGTAAATCAATGTTTGATTCGCAAGAGTATTGCGCAACGAACGTAGCAATTTGCCTGAGGACACGCGTTTAAGTGTTTAAGCGAATCAGTTAGGTAACATACCTGTGCGGTGTGAAAGTTTGATTGATTTGTTTTGTAGGATGTAGTCAATGGTTGATCGACAGAACGACTGAAATCGAAATACGATTTCAAGGAATGGGGTTTGTTGCCGCCCTGTATGCTCTCACTGTGTACCCCTGGTATCTATCGCATAGTACTCTTATCCTAGCCGATTTTCCACACCGGAGTTGATCATATTTGACAATTGTAGTCGAATCATGTTTTATCTAATCACTGGCTCAGAACACAATGTAGAAAACAATATATAAAATCTTACAGTTACGCTCAAACTGAGTTTACAACCCCCTACGCCAGTAGGAAGGTTGTAGAGGAAATTAACACGAGCCCTTACTTGCAATCACATCAGAGTCCTGATAAAATTTAGATGGTAAACGAAAATCAATTCTTTTGCGAGCTATCAAATGATGAAACTGGTACTACTGACCAGATGATGAGCTACGCATGACCAGACAAACTTGTGAGCAAGATTCAGAGATACGATCGATGCTCATGCGTATGAAACACCATTGAAACGAAACAATAATGCGATGAGCAGATAAATTATTTACCTTTATTGTTGTTTTGCTTTGACATTGGAAAGAATGCTTATTCTTAATTTGCACCAATTGTGGGAACTTGCTGACCGAGAACAGTAGCCACATAATCAGATTGCAAATTCCAAATCGGATGTGAAAATGCGTGCACCTATGCTTGAATGTCGAATATGGATCCGCGAGTACACATTGATACCAAATACGGCTACACACACGTCTTTTATCTTGTATCGATTTGCTATCATCTACCACCAACTGATCGATTGATTCTGTCACATCGAACTCAACACATTATTGATGAGCAGCGATTTAGCCTGTCCGATATATGCGACTCAAACCGATTCTCCATCCGTCGGCACTGTCGACCACACAGTCACGCATTGCTTCTATCATTCAGGAGAACACATCGCCACAATCGATCGCAACTGTCTTTGTCTTTGTGGAGCAGCTACAAATATGTATTGAAGTGAAAGACGAATTAGTTTACCGGATGCATATTTGAGCGTAACACTCCTCGAGTTCAGCTGCACAAGGCTCCCTACCGGATAAACTAGATGCGTGATCGACAAGGAACGTTTCCGTGCACTATAAAATGTGCGGTTAGCGTCACTCCTTTGTCTCTGGAAACGACACTATCATGCTCAAACCTAACATGTAGACAGGACAAGATCTCTGTTTCATACGCAGCTTAACAAAAACCAGGAAAACAACAAAACAAATAACTCAAAGTGTAGGTTCATTCCAAGAGGATGCTTGATCTGACCAGACTTACCAATATCTCCGATTTGACACCACCATAGCCAGTGTGAAAGCCAAGAGAGACTTCTAGGTAATGTGATACAAATAGCGGAATTTGATAATGTGCATACGCGATTGGCTTAGAGCTTTCACTCAGTAGTAGTAGTAGATGTTCATCTTTAACCGGGAGAACGGAACTGGTTCACAGACAAAAACGATGAAGTTGACAGTAAAGGAAACTAAATATTCTATAAATGAAGCTGAAAAAGAAAAACGGTCATCTCACTAGTTGTGACTTCCGCAGTAGGTGGATTTTCAACGACAATGATGATTAGACCCGAAAACTGAAGTATGATGAAGAGGAAATTAGACTATCGGCTCTCTTATGCAAAAACGTGGAAAGAACTTAAACATTCGTTTTTATAATATATATATTTTACAACTCAGTATAGGCCTCCATTCTCTCTTGATATATATATATATATATATATATATATATCACTCAGTGCTCGCCTTCTCCTTTTCAATATATATATGTATTACTCAGGTTCACTCGAGAGAATATGCGTGAAGCAGAGGCTACTGGATTGTATACATTTAAAAAAAAGATCGCAGTTGCAACCAATATTATGGTTGCATTTCATCATGAGGGCTGCTTGAAATGCCATAACTATAATTATATTTTGAAAATGCCCCCTATGAAGTGCATCCTGGGAACGCAAAGATGACTTAGTTACCCAACGCTATGCGAAACAGGTGGAGTTGCGTAATTTGCGTTCGAAAACCTCTTGATTACGAAATACTATCAAGCTCACTATATCCTTTTGCCATTTTTCGGTAACCAAAATAAGTGGAATGATTGAACCTGGTTTAATGAAGCCCCAATTCTCAAGTGCGATTAAAAAAATATTCGATTATGATTGCAACCCTGTTCAACCGATTTATCTTAAACAATCAGTGCCTGTGAGTGAAAACTGCTGTATATGAAAGTGATGAAAACAGTGCTGTGGCTGTAACCACATTGAGGGTAACTGAAACACAACGCTCAGCTTTATTTCAATTTAGGTACCGGTATTATTGCAGTAATATTTCATTCTACTTGTTCACTGTCTGTAGTTGGTAGTCACTGTAGTACACCTTTCCATGGGTGTAAACTGGCCTTATCCATGGATTCAACTAGGGGCTGTGGGTTAGTCAGTCTGCCTTCCTAATGACTGGGTGTGGGATCAGCAGGCTATTCAGATAGAAGACATTGATGGGAGGGGAAACTGTTGATTTCAGTCGATATTATGGAATATCAGGAAAAATAAAATCATTCAAGGTTTTGACGTAGAAGTCAACTTACTCAGAAATTTCACGGACGAATTTAGTGCTTTGACAATGACAGACCCCCTCCCCCCTCCGTCAGCTTAATGTCTTGAAGCCAGTTTTCTATTAAGTAGGTCACATGTTTAATACACGAGTCGTCAGTGGATATAACATAGTTCCCATCGAAATTTCAGTTAATTTGATTTGTATTCTACTCAACTCGATAAGCAATTTGGCGGATTGTAGTCCAGTGAACTGATTTCAACCTACCGAATTGTAATGGTGATGCATGTTATAACAGTTACCGCATGCATCACGATTTCCTAACCAATACTAACTTCAAACCACTTTTGATATGTTTGGAAGCAACAAATGATAGATAGCTTTTACGTGCCTTGATCAGAGATCCGCGTTTGTTCTTACAGTTATGTCTTTCTGGGTTGGCCAAGATATTTAAACCAACTCATAATGAGTGATGGAGTTTTTCAGTAGTTTGGGAACTACTGAGACTCAGATCTGTGTAGTCCAGTACTGTTCTTTGTTCCTCTCTGGTGTCCTTGAATCGCATACCGTTCTGTCCTATCGATAAATAATAAGCCCATGAACTCAACCACGATGCACCGTATGCGTCGTAAATATTGTTTAGTTTGTATACTTGCGCATCATCCAACACACATGATACATGATCCACTCATGTATTTCACGTGGTAAGTTATTTATTACACCTTAACGACAACTCATCGAATGGTATTGATGGCACTTCTCAGCCCCAAGGGCACACGTGCAAAGATGAGCTAGGTTTATCATTGATATTTGCTTGCTTTCAATATCGTGTTGCAAATAGTATCATCATCATACATAATTTGTTTAATCTGGATGGATTGGTTACCGAAAAAGTGTGAAAAAACGGGGGGGGGAGCTGTTCATTAAACCTTGCACACTATATTCAATCCTGGCCCAGTGACAACAAACACGGATCTCAGCGGTTCGAATGTGATCAACCACCTTTTTTGGAAAATCACGCATTCGTCACGTGAGCTCAACCTGTCAGAGAACAGATTACTTACGTGAAAACCAACGCGTGTCACGTATTCTGTTCACCTTGAACTCTACGTGCATTATGAGCATAAAAGCCGCAGGTTTTATTTCTAGATATTTTAATTCCTGACTTACAAGTAAATTTCTGTTTTTCATCAGCACTGCAGTATAAAACCGCAAAAATATCACCAATGAGGCTAATCATTCACAACTGGGAAACGTTTTCAGTCAAGAGCTGATTGCAGTAGCAGATGGATTGATTGAAATGCTCTGTGAGAAATTTAAATGCGCAATCCGATCAATGTGTTTTCTATTCTGGTTTGACTGCGACAGAGATGATCTATCTCTCCGTCAACACAGGTTCACACTGTATGTTATGCTCATATCAACCTCTAGCAATGAATTCCTCAGTTGTCTTAACCGTTTTCTTCCTTTCCAACAAATCCCTACTTGTGTTTAGATGAATCAATATTGCATCGAACTTGAACTTCTTCTCTACTTACGTATATCATTTTGGTTCACAACACTGCACTAGATGCAGTTCAAATTAGTGAACCTAATCGGTCCAATGATACCCTGATCTTTTTAATGCAACATTAAGGTAGGTTTTATACTGAGTTATCTACTTGCAGACTGCTCCACACCCATACCACTCCTTCATCATCCAGCTATGATAAAATAACTCAACCTTTGGTTCGGGACTAAGTCTGGGTCGTTATGCAGACTTCGTTTCAAGTAGGACTATCGATGGAGCTCCAAACTACCTGTCGACCCTTACTTTCATGCACCATCGGCAATCGATGATCGAATCACTGCACCACATTTCATAAATTCAATGTCGGCTATGCAAGGCACACATATGTCGTGGGTATTTTTTCATAACATTCTTAAAATTCAAAAGACGAATAGAGTCCACAACATACATTTATATCTACTTTGTTTATGGGCGAAATAATCTGACCTGTTACCAGTCACAAGCAAAAAGTCTTGATTATGGGAACGATTACCGGAGGTATTTCAACCGCCTTAAGTCGTTACGCGGTATTATTTGCCTATATGATAGTCTTTCTAAATTCATATGTACAAACAATCCTAAAGCAACCGAATTCGTTGAATGTTGAATGGATCTGGTACACCAATCTGCGAATCGCTCTAAATTATGTTTGAATCTACTTCGAAGAAACTGTCTATTTACAAAGACAAAAAACAGTTGCGATCGATAGTGGCGATGTGTTCTCCTGAATGATAGAAGCAATGCGTGACTGTGTGGTCGACAGTGCCGACGGATGGAGAATCGGTTTGAGTCGCATATATCGGACAGGCTAAATCGCTGCTCATCAATAATGTGTTGAGTTCGATGTGACAGAATCAATCGATCAGTTGGTGGTAGATGATAGCAAATCGATACAAGATAAAAGACGTGTGTGTAGCCGTATTTGGTATCAATGTGTACTCGCGGATCCATATTCGACATTCAAGCATAGGTGCACGCATTTTCACATCCGATTTGGAATTTGCAATCTGATTATGTGGCTACTGTTCTCGGTCAGCAAGTTCCCACAATTGGTGCAAATTAAAAATAAGCATGTCAAAGGGATCGATAATTGCATGTGAAATTTCTAAGAAGTAGAATTGAGCTTTCCATCATGTTTTTCGTTTGCCAAGATTTATACTAATTCTTGGAGCAATTTTCTGTTCTGTAATTTGCATCGTTCTTTTTTCTGATCACCAAATTCTTTTGTCCTGTACAATTTAATTTCTGCATGCGGTTGAGTTTACATCCACGTGGTTATATGATTTATTCCAAAGTATGACGCAAGAATGAACTGGTTTAATCTTCACTCTGAGTGCGACTCATTAAGCGTGTAAATAAACAAGGACTTATCGAATTCGAAGGCTTGTTACCGAATATTGATAGAAAAAACAGTCTCCAAAATCCGAACTCGCTCCCGATATTTTTGTTCGTGTTATTACGGATCACGTTTTGAAGAAGATTTGGGGTGTAGGTGGGAGGAGGAGGCGCATAATGAAAGATGTTCATTCCTAAGCCTGTTCTGGTGGCCAAATTTAGAGGCGAATACATATTTATTGTAAGTTCCTTTTGGTACAACAAAGTTCACTGTAAACTCGAAGTCGCCAGTCGATTGATTTATCTCGACAACGCTGGCCATTTCACCATCCAACTGATGACTCCGATAGACCTAGTGAAAGCTGGAATCCCTATAGAATTCGGTTGACTCAGTCCCATAAGAATCTAAACGCGCATGGGTTGATGAACTGTATTTAATTGGGAGAATAATGAGTTTGAAAATAAAGTCCGGTAGGCGAAACAAGTTGTTTTTCGATAAATTCGTCAATCACTTCAGTTGTTACAATCATCAACCATGCACTTTCGTGCGCCGGTTTTGGTTGCTGTTTTTTGGTTGCCCATTTGGACAAAAGAGCGAAATGAAGATTGGAATGTGGAAGCAAATTCAAGCGGAAGGTGGGAAATTCCTATAGAGTGGTGTTAGGAAAATAACGAGTGGATGCACGAGCGCCACTATTTGCAATGCTACGTAGACAGCGGTGTTCGAACACCGACATTCTATTTTTATTCTGTTCCCTTAGTGGCCAAGTCTCTGCACCGTAGAGCAGGACTGGCCGAACTACTGCAGCATGCAATCGACCCTTCACAGACAGCCGGATGTCGCGACGGCCCCACAAATGTCTCAAGTT
>UZAN01055279.1:947-14669 GCA_900618425.1 Echinostoma caproni | reverse complement strand
AACTGGACCATGTTTATTGTGCGCTTGAAGTATGAATTCAGTTCCAAGTTAGGCATTTGTTTACAAACTTTGATGACATAGTTTTGCAATGACAAGAAGACGTGAGAAAACTGGTTGTAAACATGATTTTACTGTGCTGCAATTCCACGGTTTTCCGATGTTCTCTCCCAGTGGTGTTTTCGTTAGTTGTCAACGATAAATGTCCACTTCTTGGGAGGATTCATCATTTCCGACTGACGTTCTTTGCAACTAACCTCAACGGTACACGTACTCGTTTCAAATCATTTCGGTGTTATCTCAGATCCTATGAAAAGTTCGCCTTTAGTATTAGATAATAACAAGGAGTTTCATTTGACGCCATAAATGGACTGCTTTCCGTGACACAACACAGGCGTTCTAGTCGATTTAATTTATAATCCAAACAATGGAGTCAGAACGAAAGCAGTTGCCGTGCCAGTGTTTGAATCCCGTTGCGAAGTGATTCTGCACATACTGCGGCCTACTAGAAAGATATTACCAGTTTCTTATTTGTGAACGTTTCCCTCATTCCATACATTATCGGGTTTTCCGAATGCATATGGAAAATCAATGTCATACATACATCTCCATCCAGCAAGTCACAATGTTTTATTCAAACAAGACTTACAGTGCGATCAGCAAATCCTACGATATGGAAATGGTTTACACTCGTTCCTCATTTGGTTGCCGGCGAAACAATACCGGTTACATCATGCGACAGAATTCGCATGGTTGTGTCGGCGGTTCAACACATGACACAACAGCCTGAGCTAGACAATCGTCTTGTAGAAAGACGTGTCTGTTCGTGTGACGCATGAGTCGATTTGCAATTATTCATCATAAGCATGCAACGCTCTCCAAGCACCAGACTAGGCATACTCTCACAGCACAATGTATAATTCAGGTATATGCATAAGGCTACTGGAACGTTTTTCATTTCTGTGTACTGTAAATATGTGCAATGAGAAAACGCTCTACGGGAAATCAGTGAAATGTAAGTTAGCAGTTTACAGCGGATCTGAGGGCGCCAGACTTATCAAGTACCCAATTTAGATAATAAATACTACTTTTTAGATCCAAATATTAAAAAAATTAAATTTGTCAGATCAACGGTAATTTGGGTTGAATAACACATAGATATGTGGAACATTTACATGTTGGTTGCCGCTATCATCTTGTTTGCCTACGGTTTAATATCTGGATTGGTGCAGATCAGACGCCTTAACCCTGAAGTGCGAATTGCGTGTTTTCTGCAGAACATTCTTTGTACCACAGATATCATTTTATTTATCCCACTGATAGACAAAATAGTTATCCATTTCGACTTTCCAGAACAATTCAAGCATATTCTGTTTGATTCCATAATTCCATCCAGCGGATATCGATTATACCGGATCAGATAATCTAGGGCATCCGCTGTTGAATTTCATCTGNCATCTGGGGAAAGCAAACATGTTTTTACCCTCACGTTCAGATGCGCTAAACTTGCTTTTATGTCCTAGTTTTTGATTAGCTTCGAAGTAATATACACACATGCATTGCCACCTGATTTAGGTTTACCTCATTTAGATAGCTAGAAAGCTACCTTAACCATATCACTATACATATAAGGTAGCCTTTCAACAGACACTTATGAGGTGGTGTCACAAGCAATCGTTCAACAGAGGTGTGGGCGCTGGTGAAAGTTAGCAAACACACACATCAGAAGTGGTAGCATGGAATATACTGAAAATCGGTAAACTTTGTTGGTGCCCCTTTTGAATGAAAGATCATAAAAATATTGAAATGTTGAAAGCAATTTCAAGCGGAAGATGGACAGATCATATATAGTGGTATTAGGGGAATCATTAGTGGATGCACGAGCGGCACTGTTTGCGACATCCAGCCATACCACTCAATCTACGTAACCATCGAAGACCATCCTCCCGAATTTCCCAGCCGGGGGTTATATTTGGGCGTATGTGGATTAGTCTCCTGTTTAGGGTTTTCATACCCGCTTGCGTAATTTTCGTTTGACCACCCTTGACCCTTTTCAAACTCTACCTGCCCAGTCAAACTTCGCTTGCCGTGGCAACCTATGTTGTGACACACGTAAAATATGCTCCAAACAACGCATCCTATCGGTGTTGATACCTTGCTTCAGTTCACGATCGTGACTTCCTAAATCTCTGCGCTTGACCTCAGTATTGGTCGTCCTATTTTGTTTTGTAGGTATAATTAATCTCCCTCTGATTGAAAATGCTAGTGATTTTACTCATTGAAGTTCTCTATCTTTCTGTGTTCTTTTTCATCGATCTAACTGGTTTCAATGAACAGGAGAGATGCGATTTCAAAGAATGTGCGGTCTCCCATTGGTAGAAAATGTCTTCGAAGAATTATGTATACTGCTTTGAGTTTTCGATGGTTGTTAGAGCTGTGCCTTCAGGACAATGTTCTGAATTGGCTTTCAGATTTTCTGAGTTGATATACACATTCCAGGTTACAATCACGAGTTCCCAGAAAACACGTGAACATATAGAGGAACTAATTGGCATGTTTGAAAAGTTAAATGTCTACCTGGTCATTTGGCTTTCTTGGTAGGTCATTATGTTCGTCAAACCAAAAACGGTCAAGTCGCTGATATTGATAAAATTGGAGTCGTTTTAGTTCATATGCAGCGAGTGAAAAATATATCTCAATCAATTTGCGTAACAGTTACCTGATAAATGAAATCTTTTTGAGGTGCACGAAGATTAGGTATAAATGTTATCTAAGAAAAACTTTTGCAGCACTCAGTCATCTAGGCTTGCATGCAGTATGGAGGTAAACATGTAGCCAACCGAAAGAGGAAATGTACCTCGCGAGAGCATAGCCATAAACAATCGAGCTCGAATTCATATCGGGGAAAACGGCGGACATAAGTCATGACCTCGAACCATGAAGATATTTCATCTCACCGCTAGAACTTTTCTTCAATCAGCGTAAACATACTGCAACCTCATCATTCCTCAGCCTTCTGCAAAGTATCTGAGGACACTCGCATAATTGTATGTTCATATCCAAGATCGGTGAAGGGTATATGGCCAGGCAAATAGCTGGGGGTGGTTGAAACTCTGTTTACCTTTGGGTAATTGGTCACGTCTCGAAGCATCGTAGACTGGATATCCGGAATGGATATGGAAGTTTTTGTGAACCTGAGATTCTGAATCGATTTTTTCCCGAATTCTTCCGATCGCACATAAACCATCAACTGCAAAAGCCATTTCAAGTTTCTTTTCGTTATTGTATTTCAGAATATATCAAAGTTCCTTGAAAAACATTTTAAATGTATTGCTGACACGTGAATCCAAACCATCATTCAGCTCATAGCACTTGTTTATTCTAGAAACAAATGTGTTAATTTACTTAAAAGAGAGTCTAATTTTAACGTGTGTGAGATAAGATAACTTTCATGCAATTAAATCTATGTGCTGCCTTATTGTTGCTGGATTTAAATCTGAGACAGAAATGGTCAATTTTGTCTGATGTTGACTAAGCGACACCGCAGTCTGGATGTTACAACCAATCAATGCCGTCGTGTGCATGCACAGGCTTACTCTATTGAAGCGCGAGTTGAGTTCAGATCATATGTCGAAAGTATGCGTAGCATATTTCATCTGATGCACATAAAAAAAGATGTTTTGACTGTACTGACGTTGGTTGTGGAACCTGTGACTGGTTTGCACTAACACATATTGCGAGTCCATAAGGAAAATAAGTAAATTAACCACGCAATTGCGAGATCTCATTAATCTCTGGAGTTATCAAGCAATGGTTCAACAATTTCACTGTATGTTTTGCACAGATTCAGTTTGAAGCAGAATTCTCAGGTCATGATTAACTACGAGTAACATTCAAAGTATTGGTAATTGTGGTGCAAACCTGTATATGGATCTCATTGTCTTATATTGTTTGTTCACACAAATGTAACAATCAACAATCGCTGAGTAACTTTCGCGAGTGCACTTGAATGAAATCGAATCAATACCATACGTTTAAAATATACCATGTTGGCAATCTGTGACGTGCGAACTAGACCATAGTGATGGACGTGTTTCAGTTTCCTCCAGTCAGAAACGTAATTGATGATTGTGGTTATCCTGTATTCGATCAGTTTGGTCCATATTGGTATTTGATTGGCAATAATGGTTGAACACCATAAGATAAAATAAATGACCGGATAAAACACAACAAAGGGAACATACTAATACTACTCTCACATGTGGATAGCACCTCAAAACCTTGTCAATCTAATGTGCTACGTATAAAATGCTACTCTGTGATGAGTGCAGTGCAGCTTGAAAACTCTGATATGATGTAATTGATTTCAGCACACATGTGGATCAGAGCAATAAGGATCGCTCGTTACCAGATGATAAACTGTGCAGAGAACAATTCTCTCTTAATCCTACCACTGACCACAATGTTCCTAAACTCGCCCTGAGAAAGAACTGCGCGAAATACGTTCTCATACAATGCGGTCTTCTAGAATATTATTCTATCAAAATTAAGTGGCCAGTGCCAACGAAACAAAACTGATTATTGGTAAAATAGAAAGCATGTGCTAACAAAAATGCATCGCGGGTTTTCAGAACAACTCGTAGGACCAAAGTTTGACAAAGTTGTACAAATTACTGATTGAATTATGAACCAGTTTTCATACTTAGTCAAATGGTGACACTTGTAATTGGACGAGAAAATTAAAGGATTCTGGTGATTGGGGGAAATAGATTTTGAATAGGCTGTTATATCTAGACTGTCATTCACAAAAATAAAAAGTGTTTCAAACTACTGAATAATCAGTTATTCATTTAGTTATTGAGTTATTTGTATGCGAATATGGATTCCCATTTGCATAGATATATTATTCAACCTTCCGTGTATCATGCCATTTGCCTCCTAAAGGGTTCAGACACATTATCTGGAACAAAGTTATTTTTCCTACATTTTTTGACATTGGATAGAAAAGCAAAATGCAGTTTCATTCAGGCACCGAATACTAGTTAAATTCCTTGGATTCGCAGTGATATTTACAATGAACCTAAAAACCAATCAAATGATATACGTCCTTCGAACTATTTTGGAACATCACCCTTTGTTCTTTCCTACCAACTGCATTTGGAAACGCCAACATCAGAAAACGAAATTATGATGAGTTACTTCTACAAATGCGAGTATTTCAATCACACATCAAAGTGTGTCTATCTTTTCGATAACTCTGTCAATGGTGAGTTTCTAATGGGAGTTTCATTAAGACAAACGACGTCGGGATGAGACAACCGGTCTGGTCTATTGTTGTGGACCCGTTCGACACACATTGTGGAAACACGGTGGCCTATGCCATGGATCATTTCAAATTTATTTTATTGGTATCTTCGTACTCTCCCAGTTAGACCTAATTGACAACAGGTAACACCCGCTTCTTGAATCACGAACACGTTACAAAATAGTATATATTTATCTTTGCATGAAGCAGCAGACAATATCCTTTTATATGCAGAAGTTCTAATATGAATCAACTACACCTTTGGTGTAGCTTAAAATTTCCATAAACTGAATTCGACCACCATCAATCGTCCCGATGAAGATTACTGAGGACGATTTGTTATGAAATTCAGGCGCATAACAGAGCAGAAATTGGAAGTCAATGACGTATCGGAGAACAAGAACTTTTTTTGCATTTTATTGTTGTATTATGAATTATTTGTGTAGACGACTGTGCCTAGATTTCAGTAAAAGTTTGTTCAAATTTACAATGGGATAAACATGAAATGAAAATGAGTATGCAACAACGATAAAAACTAAATAGATGTTCATCTTTGTAAGTTTGAGATTAGTTCGTTACGGATTCTCATTTTCTCTGTGAGAAAACGACCTAGATAGGGAAATTCTGAGTTCGATATGTGTTTATGCGGAGAAAAAGCAGAAAAATTGGATCGGATTGAAGTGCCGGAACGGCAAGCAGATAAATCGGGATTGATTGGATGACTGGGAGCATTGAGTACACAATGAGCACAAATCTGACATTAATTGCTATGCAAATTACACAAATGTCTGATCAGATTTGTTAAAGGAATAAGAGAACCACGGAAGATAAGTAATTAACCACGGCGTAGAGTAATGAAATACTTTCTAAGTAGACCGGAGAAAATAATGGGCGAAAAATAAATTACGAAAGGAAAATGTATTGATAAACAAAGAAAATAAGGGTTTCATTCCACCATCGAAATTGTCGTAGCTTGAGTATTTGAAAAGAAGAGCGACGTAGTCTACCAGCACAAGCTAGCACATTTGAGGACCACGGTGAATTGCTAACTTTGGTAACTACTAGGCAGTTCGCGGTGTGTTTTGGTGATGCTTAAGGAATTGATGACTGAGGGTTTATTAGTGTATGTGTAACAGATACAGAGGTGTTAGTCTTACTCAAATTTCCATTAGCCGACGAGTGAAGGTGTGGTCGATACAAAAGCGACCAGATCTGAAACCAGAATGGGTCTGCTTTCGCATTCTTACTTCCCGGATACTGCTCCATAATTCGAAACATTCTACCCACTCATCGATTTATGATTGGCTTCCGTGCAAGTACAATGGTTCAATGACAGGAATCTGGATTGCGCGGCACCAAGCTGTAGTTATCAGATTAGCACTGAATTTGGGAATACGAGAACCCGTCCTGCACTGCTCAGAACTGAATTGGCTCCAACCCGAACTGTGGACAGCAGTGAAATACACGAGGAAATGATAGCAGCAAATGCTAATGTTCATTGATGAAATTATACGATGTTTTACGAAATGCAATAGTTGTTTTGATTGGTTGAATGAGCATCCTTCAAACACGTTAACGTTTGAACCGACGTATCATATATGCTAACTCGGATTTCATTTTCGCCCGGTGTACCATTGATCGAACTTCCTGAACGGCGATTGGATGACATAAAGCTGTATCTGGTAGTGCATGATGTGCGGTCACGGAAGTCTGGATCACCACACTAACACGGCTACATGAGCGCTCAAACTAATCAGAAAAGCTTGCAACCCACCTGGATTCTCAATTAGTAGCACCATTTCAGCCGCATACTCTAGATCGGACAGTCTGATTCCTGGGAGCAACTGGATAGCTTTATGCTGGCANCAAATCAATCACGGAATTAAATAGAAGGAATGGGAGGAAAAACCCCGTCGAGAACTGCTTTCCATCGTGAACACAGATGAACACGTGCCGTGTACTCGGACTCGACTCCGGCTATTAGTATAGAGAGATTGCAATAGCGAAATAAAATTCTCGGGCACGCATTTTGGAGCGAGGCAGCGCCAGAATTTGGAGCTGTCCAACAATTCGAAAGCCGCCCTCAGGTCGAAAAATATAGACATGATTGGCATAACAAAGGAGTGTCTTTGTTCTAGAATTTGACCACAAGTAAAGGTGTGGTCGATACAAACGCGACCAGATCTGAAACCAGCCTTGGTCTCACGCGCAAACCGTTCAAGTGCGGCACACAACATTCCCTTCGATCAAGAGGGATCGTCGTGTAACGCTGAGGACAGTGTTTGTGCTGTCGATGGACTTACAAGTATCTGGTTCCTGTTCATTCGAACCGCCTAACAATCATTGTCGTCCGTGATGCTAACGAGGAATGGTCACCTTAATTGACTGACTTTGTTCCAGTTCATCTGGCTGGATTTGTTTGTAGGTATGAAGGAAACGGTGTGGGTTTTAGTCTAACAAATCTGCCTTTGATTGAAACTGCTGATAGTTTTACTCGTTGCAGTTTTCTATCTTTCTGTGTTCTTTTTTTCATTGATCTAACTGCTTCCGATGAACAGAAGAGATGCGGTCACACAGAACGTACAGTCTCTACCATCGGTAGAAAAGTCCTCTGCGGAATTGCGAACATAGCTCTGGGTTGTGATGCATTGCTAGCGGTGTAAGTGTGGGAAATATACTGAATTACCTTCCAGTATCTCTCAGATGATATACGCCCATCTGGTATTTTGGCTTTCTTGGTTGCTCATCATGTTTGTCGAATCAAGAACAGTCAAGTCGCTGATGTTGATGAAATTAAAGTCGCTTTAGTTCATACAAAGCGAGAGATAAATATATCTCAATAACGCTGCGTAACAGTTACTTCATACATCGAATCTATTTGAGGGGCAAGCGGATGAGAAAATCAACCTGCATCAGTCAGGTACCTAGGCTTGCATGCAATATGGAGGTGAAATTGTAACCAGCCGAGTTAGAAAATGACAGGTTAGTTTGTGGTTTCCATTTCTTCCGATGTAAGTCCTTACACTTGCAATGGGATGCAGAATGGGCAACTACTATACGGCCCAGATAGTTCAGGTAATATCCTTGGCACAAAACGAACTTTATTAGATATAATATTCGATATATATCCCCTTGACGCAGTCCTACTAGCCGTCTACTTCGACGATTCCAGTTCCCGCAAGATATCGTTTCAGTCATCATGCATTTGGTTTTCAGTAGTTTTTACACTGCCCCCTCGACGAGGTGGAGTTTACAATTTCTCCATTTTGGCCCACGGAAAAGCGTAGCCATGAACAGCCGACCTCGTATCCATGTCGGAG
Organism: Echinostoma caproni; assembly: GCA_900618425.1. Lineage (NCBI taxonomy): Eukaryota > Metazoa > Platyhelminthes > Trematoda > Plagiorchiida > Echinostomatidae > Echinostoma > Echinostoma caproni. Next base: position 6,047 of record UZAN01055279.1, on the reverse strand, counting down.
AAAACGGCTGGAGACAAGTCATCATCTCGAGCCTAACTCTTATCTTATCTGATCTCACCACTATACATTTTCTTCAGTAAACATAAACGTACTACAGCCTCAACATTCTTCAGTCTTCTGCAAAGTACCTGACGACACTCACATAATTTTATCTTCCTATATACGACCGGAAAAGGGCATACAATCAGGCTTCAAACATTTACCATTTCCAGTCGCGTTAGCCAAATCTGAAAAATACCGATGGCATCGCCCTGTTGAGTGACACTCTTCACGCAGACCAACAAGCTTCCAACCGCTTGTTGATCGAGATACTCAGAAAAGATATGTTCTCATACCCATCAAAGAGCAGAGTATTTGTGCAAGATTAGCATTAGCCATTACCTGAATTTACTGTGCATGGCTTGTAGCTGAAAGTGGTTGAAAACTGTGAGTTCTTTTGGGTAATTGGTCACGTCTTGAAGTGTTGTAGACATGATAGCAGAAATCACTATGACAGCGTTTGTCAATGAGAGATTCTGAATCGAACTACTCCAGAATCTCCTCGATCACACAAAGAACATCATCTTGAAAAACAATATCACATATCGTTATCGAAATGGCATTTTCTACATTGCCAATATACAGCAAACGTCCTTGACAAACATTTAATTTTGAATGCTGCCACGTGCATCTAAACCATCATTTAGCTGATGACACTTATTGATTCTGGAAACTTTACTCAAATAATGCTCTAATTTTACCGTGTATGAGTTACGACAAGTTACATGCAATTAAATACATGTGCTACCTTATTATTGCCAGATTGAACCTTGAGACAAAAATTGTCAATTTGTTCTGATGTTGACTGAACGACACAGCAGTCTGGAGGTTACAGGCAGCGGACGCCGTCGTGTGCACAGAGATGCTTGCTCTATTGAAGCGCGAGTTGAGTTGAGACCAAATGTCGTAAATGTACAGAACATATTTCATCAGCTGAACACGATAGAAAAATGCAATAATAAATAAAGAATGTAGCAGTTTCATGCCACAACCGAAATTGTCGCAGCTTGCCTATTTGAAAGTTCGAGCGACGTATTCTACCAACACAAGATAGCACATGGAGCACCACCGCAAATAGCTATCTGTGGTAAGTACTAGGTATTTCTCGGTGTGTTCTGATATTTCGTAAGACTTGATGACTGACAGTTTCTTGTTGTGTGTTATAGATAGAGAGATGCTATTCTTGTTGGAATTTCCTTTTCGCATGAATATTTCTTTTACTGAAAAAAATTGATGGTAAATGAATACAATGAATTATTCTTCAAATTATACCTATCGAGTCACAGAGGTTCACTGGTTTCCATTGATCAACTAGGGAATGGAACTCACAGGTATATCCTGAAGGCTACGTTAGTGTTCTGTCACTGCTGACTCTAAAACTCATTCGTTCAACTCATCGACTGAATATAAACGACTTTATTTACGAATCTTTGACATAAATATTCCAAAAATAAGAAAATTGGCTTTAATCGTATAAATCAATGCTCAACAAGACCTCAATTATCCCCACTCTTTTAAATCGATTGCCTTCTCAGGATAAAAGTGCCAAGAATTGATTTCAATTTTCCTTCAGGCACATTTTCATAATACNGTGTCTTCCCATATCGCCATCAATGAACTTGCTGCACAAATCCACACGAAATTCTCATCTCTGATCACTTTGCGTAAGCTGCAAAACTCATAATGAACCTGGAAACGTGTCATTGTGTGCGATTTATGTCTGGTGTGTACAGTAGACCACGTTATAGTTCTCAATTCGGTCCAACACAACATGCGATATTTCAATAATAATTTGGGAAATGTGTGCATTAAAAGGCTCATATATGCATACTCTGGTACTCGTCAATTAGGCGTCTCGGTATTTCATCGAATGAGAACTAGTCCGTGCGGCGAAACTCTGTCCGAAAACGCGTTTTTCGTCTTCGATTCCCTAGTTCTTTTCAGGTTTCAGATGGCACACCAATAAAGGTAGCCGGTGAAGTATAGTTACAATAAACTTACCGAGTAGATATGCATCGTGTTTATGTTTATCTCTGTTGATAATGTGTTCCAGCCACAATAACAGTGGTCATTTTTGTTAGACGATATAGAGTCTTTTGTGATTGCAAAGCCTGGGTTGATTTCTGATAAGTGGAGAGCCTCCAGAACATCAAAATTCAGTTTTGTTACGCATTTCCTCTTGGAACATTCCATGTGAATCCTCAAAAGGAATCAATCATCACAAAACAAACCATTCAGTACCAGACTCAAAATTGCAGTATGGTTGAATACGTTTTATTCGTCGTTAGTCATGTAACGTATTTTGTGTGTTTGGAAATCTACACCGAACTTCAAACGGTTGTCAAGTGCATTCACACTGTAGACGTAGTAAAAACCTGCATAAATGCACATATTCCGTGCTACTTATGCAATGATCTCAGGACACACAAGATAACCACGGTTTTCACGGTAAGTAAAATTGAGGAATCCTATTACGACCAACTGGTAAAATCAAGAGACAATTCACAAGGCAGAAGGATGACACGTGTAAAGTCTAAAATAGACAGTACCGTCAAAATGCTGCAAATACACGTATTCCTTTCTTCACATGTTTATCATATTCCTGGAGCTCCCCTGACTCATGCACGATACCCCGTCAATTTCGGCAAAAACACGTGATTAATAAAATATAAAGAAACAATAGTAGAGGCACCCTCAATCGAAACCAAGAAGCTGTGCTGCGCAACTCTTGGCAAATATATGAACATGTTTCAGCTTCAGCATGCTCAGACTGGTTTGTTAGACTATCATAGCAGATGTCTATGAAATACAAACTACAGTGATACGTGACCAATATCCCGTTGATGTAAACTCGTGTCGCTTCAAATAGTAGATGATGAAATTTGTGCCACACGTTATTTTTAAGCAATGCATGCATGCTGTCGTTTCCAAATGCTGTTGGAAGTATGAGGTGTTACAAATGTATGGAACTACAATTACTTGAAAAGTCAATTGTGATGTGACGAAGAGAGCTGTAATTTTTCGAAATATCGCGGAATTAGCGTAGCAAAGTGTCCCTCAAGATAATTGGACTCGAACTCAGTGAAAAAGCTGAGTTTGCCATACAGGTGGTCATGTCAGTTTGACAATAAACTACAATTACACTGCTAATAGTTGACGGCTTGTTTCAGCTTCAGCATGCTCAGATTGGTTTTCTCGACGACCGTAGTAGATATCTATGGAATTCGAAATACAGTGATGCGTGACCAATGGCCCGTGGATGTAAACATTTCTCNCATTTCTCGCTGCAAACACTAGATGATGCATGAATGCATGCTGTCCTTTCCGGCTCCTGTGTGTAGTATGAGGTGTTGCAAAGGTTTGGAACTATTATCGCTTGAATAGTCAATTGTGGTGTGACGAATAGACCTGTAATCGTTCGAAATTTTGCGGTAGTAGCGCATGAAACTATCACATGATGNATGTATTTCCTCAAGACAATTGGAAACGAAGTGAGTGACAAATGCTGAGTTTGCCATATCGGTGATCATGTTTGTTTGAAATAAAACTAAAGTGTCACTGCTAATAGTTGCCAAAGTAACAGCGAATTAGCGGTTTTTTGCATTGTTCCGTTCCGGTGGGTTTTGAACCGTCTAGATGTGCAGTCTTCTAAAGATTAGATCATTGCTGTTCTTTGCTAGATTCAGTTACATGAATCGAACGAGGATGAATAGCCAACATTGCTAGGAGTAGATTCTAAGATTAGACTCCGAACGAATGATATTCCAATTCACAATCGCAATGGTCAGAGTGATGATGAGCGTTCGTTGAGGAACTGTATATTTCTCAACATAATTACTGAGTTCCTCGACAAACAACCTTCGAAGGAAAAAGGTTTAACCTACTTGAGGTCACAACTGTTCTATTTCAATAATAATTTCCCTAACTGATTGGAGGTTGCCTTATCAGTTATTTCAAACTCCCTCAGCGTAGCTAACAGCCTCAATACGGGAAATCGAGTGTTGACATGTATATGGCAATGAATAATGAAGCCAGATCAGAGAAAACCATGACAGAAAAGGTAGCTATGAATTTCTGCAAAAATCTTCACTAATGGTTTAACCGGGAACGTCTTATTCCAAATTTATGTCGGAGCTGAGATTTTCCATACACTCATGTATTCATTCGACTTGGGTGTTGGAGAAACAAACCTATTTAAAGCAATATAAATGTTTACTGGTTGCATACTTAACCCATGTTTACCTTATTTCACTACAATTTTGATTTGTTGTTACTGTAAACGATGACAATGAACGAGTTTCGACATGATACAGTTTGGCCGAAATCGAGAGGTTTGAGCAATCCATAGATCCAATACCCCAGTGCAAACAGTTCCGTTGTACTGCTTTATCCGGTCAAATGAATGAGTCTCCAGGTGAACAGATCAACTCATCAGAAAAAGGACGCATTCCGAATAGCCATGATTTTGAAATGCATGAACACATTGGTTTTCCGATCTGCCTTTTGTTTCTTTCTGCTGTCAAATACTCAGTCCATAAATTGTTTCGTTCGTATTTTATATGAGAAAACTTTCCACTAACCTACCTCAGGCAGGTGTGCGCATCTGTTTGTTTTCATTTCCACGTAGGACAAGAATTCACTCCATTTCGCTAGGCAACGCAGTATTTGTTTTTTCATTGCATGCACGTGTGCCTTCCGATTGTGAGTTTTCTGCCTGTTTCAGTGTCAGTGAGATATTCTGGATTAGGAGTTTAAGTGTTCTCTTGGAAGTGTGTACTAACCAACAACCTTTCATCGGTTCGTCTAAAAGGTTCCAAATCTCTGGTAATTGCGGTTGCTTTTAAATTTCCTTTGCGTTATAAAATTACAATAGTGAAATGGGTCGGGTCTACAGGTTCAATTTTGAATGATAGTCGACTGAATACTCACATCAACTATTAGCTCGGTAAAACTGGATAATTTTGCGATGATAGCTCATGACACCTTTGAGGAGGAATGATTCAAAGATAGAGTTGCTGAATGCACACGCAGTATTGCGTGGGCTTTATTTTCATGAATTGT
>UZAN01055275.1:4155-14671 GCA_900618425.1 Echinostoma caproni | reverse complement strand
TCATTTGATTTGTGTACATTGTGAGCTTGGCAGCGATCAGTGAAGCTCGCTTCACTGTATCTCGCTATACGATGATGTTGCGTGATCCGTTCTTGAAGCTCGGAACGATCGACGATTCACTCCAGGAAAAAGGGATACGCTCCTCCGACCAAATACTGTGAAGTAAGCTAGTAAATGAGTCAACAAGAGAATCACCGCCCATCATGAAAAGAATACGGAGAAGCCCATCAGGTCCGGCTGCCTTTCCTTTCTTTAATGATTGAATGCAGCTTAGTACTTCCGATTCTGATGGGGGCTCGCATGCTACCACCCACGGGTTTTCCGCCGCAATTGCTGGAATGGCCACATCAGCACTGGGTCAATTGAACTGTTCACTAAAATACTCGGCCCAGCGATCAAGTCGTTGTTCCTTATTGTGGATACTTTGTCCACTTTTATCGCAAATGGTCTCACTGACCGGGATGCGACGACCTCCGGCGCTGCGTATCAGGTGAAACAGTTTTTGACTATTCCCTGATGCAGAAGCTACCTCCATTTCACTAGCTATTTGGGCCCACCAATTTTCGCGATCTTAAGGCTATTCCTAAGTTGACGTTGCAGGCGACACCCATCAGTATGCTGATCCTGGCAGAATGGGATCTTTTGCGTTTGATCCATCAGGATGGATGGATACCTCGCCACCTGTATTCGATGTGGTTTATTTGACTCCACGATGAGACTGCACCTTGACGTGGTGTGATGGATTGTGCACCTCTTCGACCCAACGAGCTACACAGGATGGCTTTTGTCAAGCCTAGAGATCTTATCATGCATGAAAGGTCAATAGGTAGAGGTCGAACGAAGATCAGTCTCCTGGTCCTCCAGGTTGGGGGTTCGACTGGAATTTGCGTTTCAGTCGGTAAAAAATGGTAGAGGAGTAATCAATCCAAGTAAATAGGCCTCCATTTCGTTTCGCCCGCTGCCTCGCGGTTAGGTTTTTTCAGAACTAAAGGCTTTGGACGACAACCAAAATCGCTCTCCCGCTTAGTGGCTGGACACCCTAGCAGTACCCGTCCATCAAACTCCAATACATACACGTGTGCATTGCGAGTTTGGCAGCGATTAGTGAAGTTCGCCTCACTGTATTTCGCTGTACGATAATGATGAGGATGATTGATAATGATGATGATGATGATGATGACGATGATGATGATGTCAGATCCTTGAGCTGCGTCACACTCATCGTCGACAAACGATCGCAGTGTTCCTTGACCTGAAAGGATCCTTAGACTCAATTGACCGTGAAGCTCCGATGGGTTTCATTCTTCGAAAAGGAATGCCCTAGAAGTAAGTTAATTTACTGAGGTCACTGTACTCACATACCTTTGGTCGAATGAGAGTGTTTTTTACTACACACCCAAGTGTGATTAACAGCAGACAGGGTAAACCCTATAGTCACGAGGACCTGCTGTTCAGTGGAGGAAACCGGCAACCTAAGCCCCGGGACTTGGAGTGGCAAACCACATAAGGCCCCGCTAGGTTAGGTGTGGTATTGAACCGGACGACAACAGAGCTGCCTACCACCAAAGTTGGGTGGCGGTGGTGGGGCTCGAACCTCGGACCATACGGTCCAAATCACACCGGTGACCGCGACTGAACTACTGCGCCACCACCACCCACCACCGTTTACAACGAACTAAGTAGACCGTTCGTCACCGGCAGCGGCGTTCGTTAAGGGTTTCATTTTTCGCCATTCCTGTTCAACTTCATCGTAGACGAGATACTTAAGAATGCACTAAGTGGTCTCCAAAACGTAGGTACTGCATGGGCAGCTGGAGAAAAACTGTGCGATTTGGAGTATGGTGATGACATTGTCTGTCTGTCCGAATGAATGCAGAAAGCGCGAAGCGCACTTGATAGACTAACGAGTGCTGTTGCCACATTCGGTATGTGCTTTGCACCTTCAAAGTGAAAAGTGGTGCTGCAGGACTGGGTGTCGCCTACTCCCGCTTTGAAACTAAATGGCCAGAAATTAGTCATGGTGGATTGCTTTTCCTACTTGGTTGGTTACGTGACTAATGACGGTAGCGCAGCAAAGGAGATAACCGCCCTCACCTCCAAGACTCGAGCAGCATACGCAGGATTGAAACAACTTTGGCGTAGACGTGACGTTTTACTGAGTTTGAGCGGTCGTGCATACTGTGCCACAGTTTGTTCAGTTCTGCTGAATGGTAGTGAGACCTTGAACTTGCGAGTAGAAGATATCCATCGACTAGAAGTTTTGGATTATCGGTGTTAACTTAGTTTAGATGAAGCGAACGGGTTAGTAATCTGAAGTTGAGTCGTCGTGCGTTTGGGAGTCTATCAGGGATAAACCTGCTAGATCATCGAATTCAGAATAGTAGACTTTGCCGACTAGGACACGTATTGCGTATACCCAGTTGTCGTCTGCCACACCGCGCTATATTCGCTGTAGCCGCTCCATGTTGGAGGAAACCACTTTGTGGTCAACAGGTGACGTAGAGACGAGGCATGAAGTAATGCGCAGAGCCATAAGGCAGAGTAGGTGTCTCGCACCTTCCAGGTTGTGGTCCGAAAGACTTCGCAACTGGTTGGTTGGAGACATTGAAGGGTATGGTAGCGAACCGACGGTAGTGGCGTTCTTCTTGTCATTTCTTATCAGGCTAGAATGCTTAAAACGGTATGTACGCATAGTTCAATTGTGAACTCTGTGTTGACCATAGAAGCGTTCGCTAATCTGCGGCTTCTCTGGAACCGGCGCGACATATCCCTTTAACTGAAATGGCGTATGTATTACGCAACGATAGGCATCGTGTTGCTCTAGGGCTGCGAAACCTGGCCTCTCCGAGCAGACCACGTTCAACGACTATCCGTATGCGACAACCGTTGTCTGCGCAACATCGCCCGCGTATGTTGGGAGCATCGCATGAATAACGATGAAGTCAGACGACGGGTGCTAGGATCAGATAGTCTTCCGTTGAGTAAAATAATTTCACAGCATCGTCTTAGGTGGCCAGGGCACGTCCTACGAATGCCTGAGCAACGTCTATCGCATCTTCGTGCACTATTCGTAGACATCGACTCAGGCTGAAAAAAACAACGAGGTGGACAAGCCATGACGTGGCGAAGGGGGTTAAAGATATTGTGCTCGAAACTGGCCTCCGTCGGGGGTTCCCGACTACCCGGCTGGCCCCCAAAGATTCAGTGTCTTTGGTTGGACACTGCGGGATATGGNNNNCCTGAATTGAGTGGCGTGAATGCATCCTTTCCTGTAAGCAATCCCAAAAATAAACAAAAAACTCAAAATGGTGTGCAGTAAACAAACAAACAAAAACTGTTATTCCTCAAGTTGGCTGCTTTGTTTTCCCCGCTTCTGTCCACATATTTTTCATTCACTCACCGTTATTTTGTCGTCGTATCTGTAAAGATGGGTGAATATATATATATATATATATATATATATATATATGTATATATATGACCAAAGAATTTCACCTCCTTCCTCAAAATAGATCCAAACCCTGTCCACTTTAAATATTATCACTAACTTGTCTGCATACCGAGTTTAGTAGCGATCAGTGAAGTTTGCTTCGGTGTATTTCGCTGTACAATGAGGACGAAGAGTATACGATTATGTCTCCCGGATGAAACTCGACGCTAGCATTCGTTACATTAATGCTATTTGTCAAACATCGTCTGTGGCAAAATCGAGGATAGACGGAGAGATAGGGCAACCCTGTCGTATTCCAGTTGTGACAGGAAATTAGGGTGAAAGTTCACCATAGGCTCTAACCTTCCCCGAGGTTTGACGTTAGAGTGCTTTCAGAAGTATGGTATATTTCTCGGGTATTCCGTGTCTCAGCAAACAGTCCCACAATGCAGGAGGATTGATGGTATCAAACGCCGCTCTGATGTCCAAAACCACAACAGTTTGTCGTCTGTGTATGTGGCAGTATTCCAACAGCTGACGAAAGGCGATTTGATCTATGCAAGAACGACATACGAAATCCGGTCTACTCTTCGCGGATTCGTCGTTCGCTTATTCTGTATTATCAAACGGACGCCAACAGCTTCGGCACTGTTGGGATCAGACTTATACCCATGTGGTTGGAACAGGCGTTGCGACAGACCCTTCTGTAGATAGGCAAAACTATCGATTCCCCCCATGTGTAGGGTATATATATTTCACACACGTTTGAGGTCAGATTGTGTGCCAAACTAAATATGGTACATTTGTCATAAAAACGAAAAATCTTCCATGATTTGCATATGGGCCGAATACTACCAGGTTGTCCAGGCCAAAGCAGGTGAATTTCATTGGGTTGGTAGGCAGCCCTGCTGTCGCTGGGCTCACTACCAAGCTCAACCTATTGGGGCCTTATGTGGTTTACCACTCCAAGTCTCAGGGTTGGGTTGCTGGTCTTCTCTCACACCACATATGAAACATACAACTCACAGAAATCACATAATGCGCACTCTACCTACGGACTCACCACACTCCATAGCTATCACCAACATTCGTTGTTCAAATCGAAACGTTAATTCTGTACACCATTTTCTTCAATCTTATTTCTCCCTCCCCTCGTCAGACACAACTCATCTTCAGTTCCCTAATTACTTCTTCCATTGTTCTTTTCTTTCTAAAGCCGGTGTTTGTACCTATATTCATCATTCTGTCGCTTCTTCCCGAATTTCGCACTTAGAATTCTCTTACCGTGAATTTCAGCTTATGTGTCTAAAACTTCGATTCCCTTCTTTCAACCACTATTTTTGTACTGTTTACCGCTATTTTTGATATTCTATCTTCCCACATTGGGACACTAATGGCAGCAGCTCTTAACTGCCAAATCATCATTGTCGGAGATATCCATGCCCACAACAAGGAATGGCTGAAGCACTCCTCAGACACTACGTTCATGGAACGCCGAGGCTTTCGCTGTAGTCAACGACCTAAGTAAACTGACTGACCTCCCTACACGCATCCCTGATCGTATTGGTGACGGCGCCCACACTCTTGACCTCATTCTCACATCCATTCCCTCTTCTTTCTCCAACGCCACTTCTCTTTCTTGATTAAGCCCATCGGATTATTATCTCATTTCCTTTCTCACTCATTGCTCTCACTCCATTTCACCACCTAACTCCAGACGTACCTTTTGGCGTTACGACTCAGCCAACTGGGATGGTTTTCGTGACCTGGTTTGTTATCCTTGGAAGGAGTTGTTTTAAATCTGATGTTTCACGTCTGTCTCAAACTCCACGGAGATCGTCTTTCAATGTATATCTTTACATTCCACACTTCTCCGAACCCGGCAAATCACGATCCCCTGAGTGGTTTAATCATGCTTGCAATCGTGCTGTACGTTTTGAAACTCAGCCTGACCCGCAAGGAACCGGGCAGTGTGTGGAAACCGCAATCCATTGGGGGCCAGTGTACAGTTCATTGGATCATACGCCCTTCGGACGGGGTCAAACGTCCAAGTTGCTTAATATATTTCGATGCCAAACCGAGCTGGTGACCACTTCCACAACCGGGAAAGTTTTTGTGGTTCGTACGCCTCCTCTTAGTTGGTTTGGAATCAGGGTTTTTGACCAACTCCCCTAGGTGAACTATCAGTGGTCTACCAACCCGGTAATAGCCCCGGATGTCGGCTTTTCATTCTCTCAGTTTGGTGGGAAAACACCTCTGTCACGAGAAGGCAATAAGTAGGGCTGCATCAGCGGAGGCTATTTGAGACGCTTGGTCGTATGGGAGCATTTCGCGGTGCAAAGGAAGGGTGACCAACCGAAACTCTAGACACCCACCCTGATCATATTGAGGCTTTCGGAGGGTACAGTTCCGCTCTCCCAGATCTTCGAGAACCGTCTGGCAAGCTCTCTCAAGAGAATTTCCTCACCATCTTTAAAGAAGGCCGGTGGCAGGTTCTCTGATTTAGACTCCATGTGGCGTTTCAGGATTTAGAGTTCCTTTCGGATCTCCGCCTTTATGGACGGTTCGGTGGATAGTGACCAGACTGCACTCTCAATATAACTAATTAGAGCAGCCAGCGCGAAAGGCTGGCTGAACTGCGATCGGAAGTACTCTGTACGGCGTTCCAAGCATTGGTGAAGACAATACTGGCGTTATCCACATGCAGATTGTTTCACCAAGGCAGTCTATTGGGGCCATTAGCATCATCGTACAGCGAGATTCAGTGAAAAGCATTTTGCTGATTGCTGCCTAACCAGTGGCAAGAATGAGTTGGAACAGTTGCGTTGCAATCCCAGTCTGTGATCAGTGAAGTTCGCCTCACTGTATTTTGCTGTATGATGATGATGATGAGTGTGAGTTTTCTATTTTCTCTGTGACTCTTCTCTCAACACTAATATTTCTTCTGCTCTTTTACCTAAATGGACAACCTCAAGACAGTAACCAAAAGTGACGCATTAAGGTGTATCATCACTAGACAGCAGGTCCTCGCGAGTGTTTTCTGTTCAATACATGTGTAATAAAAAGCATGCAAAGAATGAAATCTGATAAGAATGACTAAATGCCTGTGCGCGGGATGGGCGGGCAAAGTTACAGGAAGGAAAACTGTTAGCGCAAGCCCCAAAGAACAAAAACCAAGGTAGTAATAATAAAGAAACGACAGTAAGCCTACTACCCGACGATGGACTATTGACTGTAAATTGGAGGTTAGGGAAGCATCTTTTATTGAACACAATCAAGAAGGGAAAGCCTCACCCCATGCCTACCTACAGTATTCAAGAGCACGGTGGATTTGTGCTTTGTTACAGTAAATGACCTGGGATGAAGGAACTGGCGCGGAACGAAAAATCAGTAGTACACCAGAAGCAAGCTGATATATAAAAAAGACCAGCATACAGAAGTTACAGGCAATCTAAGAAGAGAAAGTCCGGGGAACGAAGTCGGTGAGAATCAAAAGAGTATGCCTGCTTAACTATCCTTAAAGGCAATAACTATTGGTAAGATCACATTACCATCTAGTGTTTTTTTGTCATCCAATTTGGTTTTTACAACAGCAGCACCACCAACCCTAAATACGCTGTTAGTTCAATCATTTGTTCTCAATCTCTTTTTGTCCTCCTGAATTCTCTGTTTTTATTCAACAATACACCGCTCTGTGGCCTTGTTATTTGAAAGCAAACAACTGTTTCCCTGTGAACATGGTTTCATCATGCCTTCGTATGACGCCTGGTAGAGCGCGAGAGAGCGAACCTATAATGAAGAGGATTTACTGTTTGACCAAGAAAACCGATTGCATAATTGTCAGGAGATTCAAATTCACATTAACCACGCGCTTCCGTACGACTATTGCGGTTGCTATTCTTGGGTTACCTATTCGGATGATGGATGCGTTAACATCCGTGCACCGTGGTGCACCTTAGACCCTATTGACTGGAAAATTGCAACGGCTGTGGTTCGAACCGATTAACCCACACTTTTGTACGTAACTTTGAACTGAATTAGAGTTGAGGAACCAATAAAATGAGTTCAGCTTCAGCCACTGAAATACAGTAAACATATAGCGGCGATAAACATCGAAACACCAAAATTGAACATCCTGCGAGCACAGGTTTGTCTCAGAAAAAAGACACGGATAGTGTTTTTCATATATTATTTCTGCCTCCAACGGTGTTCCCGTGAAGTACTCTACCTACACCTATTTATAGCGCTTCGATGCAGTCATGTGTGGTACACAGTAGGAGGGGCCATTCCCAATTTCACGAGGACCCACTGTTCACTCAGGACAACTGGTAACTTAAGCCCAGGAATTTGGAGGGGCGAACAAAAGACCCCGCAAGGAAATGCGTGATTTTGAGCTGAACGACCAGAAGGCTATCATTACGTATCGAAGGATTGGTGATCAAACACCTTACTGGTCCACATCATCAACAAACGAAACGTGCTCAAATAGAATCTTTCCCTTAGTGATTGTTCTATGACTGTCTTAAGCCCAGACAACAACCGATAGCAAAAAATCCTTGCAGGTTGCAGACGATGCTCATGATGAGGAAGGTAAGTGAGGTCATTGAGATTCCAAAGTCATCTTGAGACAGCCCAACTTCGCAACACTAAACCATTCATAAGTATTTAACAAACATAATTATTTATTCGATCCTTAGGAAAAGCAACTGTTTTGATCAGGGTTATCTAGCAGCACGGTGCCTGCAGGGGAAAATCATGGATGGACGTTTTGCCGTAAGATTATGTCCTAATTCATTTGACTCAGTCTGAACATGTCAGACAAGTGTGAAATACAACTTTGCTCACCTCTCGGCCTAAGATCCCACACTATCAGAGGAAAAAGTTGATTAGAATCGAAGGTTTTCTCTGTTGTCGCAGCACCAGGGGATCCGTGGAGCCCACCAATGCACGAAGCTGAACAAATTGGCACTCCAACACGAAGTCCTGTGAACCGATCTGACCGGAATTATAAATGAGTCGTTGGGTGTGTTCCGATAAACATTTCCCTTGATCCACATTTTGAGAGGCCTTCGTAAGTGCACCTACAGAGTTCATGAACTCAGACATGGCGGAAAACTGCAATATTACTCGTTGAACGAATTGAGACCATTGATATTTTGAACTTCAAAGGCTGAGCGCTAAGTACCTCATTGGTCGCTTTCCAGTGATCTCAATGCATTACGTTAGGGGAAAAAGGATTTCTAGCTCAGGTTTGCCTTGAGCTTAGTGGAACAGGTGGAGCCACAGAATTTGCTGCTCGAACCAACGGAAGTACAGATCGTGCGCGAATGAAGGTCGAGATTCCGCTAACCAGCGGAATGGATCCCACCGAGCATCTAAGCACTTCATTAGCTGCCAGGTCTTGAGAGACCTTCACCACTACGGCTGTACTCGAGCCATCATCGTGACACACGAGCCATGATCATGATGCACTCAAATCGACTCGAGTGAGTTGCATTGATTGGGAACAAACATGTAGCTTAAGCCACATTTCCAAAATTTTTCGAACACTAAGCAGCTATTCACTCCTTGAAAAGAAATGTGTCAGGTATACTCCTATCGACATTGTACGAAATTTCGCGCCTTAATAACACATCAGACCACGCCACAGGATATCCTGTGATCACGGTGTTCCCCAAGACAACTTGGAGGAATCCCTTGAACTTGGAGCACGCAGCGCTTAGGACACTCATAAGAAACCAATATGCGGCGGTGGAAGCTAGTCCCGGGGACAGAACAAATTTGATGAAAAAGTTCACCTAAACTTGATAAAAATCCTGGAACATAATTTGGTGCCTCCGGTAAGGACACGTTCAAACAGAAATGAGCAAATATACATCTTTCTTAATACATCCAACTCACTGCTGTTCGATGAATTACAACAACAGAAGATAGTCGTTTGTTTTAATGGATATCACGCAGGCGTTTGAAAATCAGAGGATTTCCGTCGCCGTACAGATACAAGGTCACAATGGAAACAGGTCATTCAGTTCAGTTCAGTTCAGTTTGCACAGGACGATGTGTGGCTCGGGCCAATCTTGCGTCCAGATTGATAGGTACTTACCAGCAAACTGTTTCTGGGAAGGTAGAAGCCCAACAGTCATCTAATGCCCTCTTGAAGGTTATGACGTTTGAGCAACTTACCACATTTTGAAGTCTTGAAGTCTTGAAGTGACTCTGGGGTTCGAGGCTGGCGCCTAATGGTCCCGGATCCTTGATGGTTTCTTGTTTTCTGTTCTTGGAAGATGCAACTGGAAAACCAGAGAAAACTGGAGGGGCTATATATCTTCTTGCCCGGGGGCTGGCATCAATAATAGTAAACGTAACAATGAGCTATAGTAAATGGGCAGGCATAGAATAACTAAGAAGGGCTAAGGTAAAACAAATAATAAAAAGCAAAACAATAAACTGTTTGTTTGTTTTTTTTGTTTTTTAGTTTTTTGTTCTTTTTGTTTTTGTTTTTATTTTTGAGCACACATATAGAGCTTTTCATAGGAGGACTTAGAAGGAGGCAACTAGACCTAGATATTTACCAAGTCTAACTGACTAACTGGTTATAATATGAAAAGGAAAGATTACTATTTAACCAGAAGCCAAGGACCTTGTGCAGGTTGGTATGCTGAAGAGGTTGCGTACCCCTTATATGAAACGAAGCAGGAGGGGAGTTCCCAAAAGTCATTCCTACACACTTGTCATCATTGATAGGCAGATTCCATTCAACGGACCAGTTTTTAACAGCATCAATAGATGCCTGGAGCGTGTGCGTATCAGTGCTCCAGATAGTGACATCATCTGCGTACATAGCTACGTTCGCAGGCAATGCGTTGGGTAGNGTTAATATAGATAAGGAAGAGAAGAGGGCGGAGAACAGATCCCAGGGGGACTCCGGTTGTAATAATACTTGGTTCGGATGCTGTACCGTTAACCCTTACCCTAAAAGTGCGATGAGAGAGAAAGCTGCTAATAAGAAGAAGAGGATCAGTGATACCGCACACCACCAGCTTGTGTATGAGTGGGACGTGTGGGACCTTGTCAAAGGCTTTGGCG
>UZAN01055272.1:4567-14673 GCA_900618425.1 Echinostoma caproni | reverse complement strand
TGCTTGCATTGCCGACAACTGCCGCAAAGTTGCTGTTTACAACAGATAATTCGATAACCTTTTTCAAAGTATATCGTTCCTCCGTCAAAAACCGATGTTGCAAGTCTCGCCGAACTTGGGTTCACAGTTAATCCAGTCATTCGACACATATGGGATAGTAGGCCGAAAGGACCAACTGTTTCTGAGCGTTTATCTCTGTTTTTGTCAAAGCTGCTGTTATGCCGTAGATAGGCCAGCATATACTTCTTGGGACAGTCTGCCAAATACAAACAGACATTCTTTGGTGTATTCTCCGGGGCGGTAAGAATACAGGAAAACCCCGTTTGGGGTGACACGTTGTCTGCTCTTACGTGGGGAATTTTCCTGAGCCCCTAGATCCATACGGTCGAGAGCGCATGTGATACAACGAGTGACATGATGATAAACAGTACATACTTGTGCATACTGCTGTTAATCACGGTACAAAAAGCGAGATATTCCGTTGGCATTGATTGTCTTCGGGTAGGATAGCCTGCCGACAATGTTGTTTGACTGAGCAGGAAAACCTGAGTTTATCTATTCAATGAACCCGAAGTAGTATAATGTCAATTGATCGAAACCAATATTCTATACATCGAGACGAGGTAGATCGTTGTATGATACAAACAAATATGTGGTGACAATTATGATTATAAAGTAGGTCTTCACATAGTCTGAAAACTGCGAACAGGTCTATTGCCAACAGTAATTACAATGTATTGCTTAGAAAGTGATCCATGATTGGGATTGGGATTGAACTCGGGAACCCCAATTAGGTGGCAGTTAAAGTATAGTCACAATGGATTAGGTAGCGCTCCACTACCAATGACTCCTAAGACGTAAAATGTATTTGCACGGAACGTTTTTTAAATATTTGGATTACACTGAAGTGATACGACCATTCTCGTTTATCGCGAGAGACGACACGGGCACGATCTGGAGCAAACGCAGACGGAAACAACCAATCGAATTAGGTACAAAAGGCAGTATCACATATTTACTAAAATACTACTTATTGAGGCCTATGGATGGGGAATGTCTAATAAACGAGGGTCAGACACTGAAGGAGAGCTGGATAGGAGTCTAGAAAGAAATATTGAACTATAGTGCATTCACATCTGTGACCAGACCAGGCTAACTCGGATTCATATAAATGTATCCTAGATGGATCAGGGTAAAAGTGGTGGACAGAACAATGAAAAGACAAGGATCTGACTGCACAATGTGGCATAAAGCAGCAAGCAGACGTATATACACACAATGTGAATTGTAAGGTGGTGAAAATGCACCAGTGGAGCAGCGCGGCCTATCTCACAATTCCTGGGGAAAAGTGAGTGGGCAAAAATAGCTCGGGTAATAGTTAATTAATCGATCACGCAAATGGTAATTAGTGTAATGTGATTTATCCGGGTTGACCGAGAAAATCATCAAAACAATGTAGACCTATATGATGATTTTTCTTAGGAGAGATCTGATTTGTGTGGCAAGGTCATGTACTCAATCTACATGTCAGAATCACTTTATATGAGAAACCAGGTCTAGGTTTTGTTCATTTGACCAAACAACTCATCTTGATGCTAATTTATATTCGATCGAATTTTAAGGATGCTAACAGTTGCTTTTTTCTTTTCCCAATAGCATTTCTCTGTTTTCCGTTTGGGATGCAGAACAATAAACTTGTCCGTATAGTCAAATAAACTTATGTGGTGTTCTTCTTCTCATGTTTAATACTCCAATCTGTTCAAGAAGTACAGTTATCAGTATCCGTAACTGGGTGAGCAACCAAGTGAATAAATATGACCCCTAAACAGTGCTTGAATTTGATGCAAGAAACTGTCCGTCTGTTTTGAGGCAGTGCACTTTGATAGAATAATCGAAAACGGATTATGGGTTTCATTCTTTGGATCACTTTGTGATTCAAATAATTGTGGTGAACACTTTACGGTTTTAAAAAAGGCACGTCATATGGAGTTTTTAATAGCGCGGCCACTAAAAGCTAATTTCCTCAAACTTTGGGTTTTCAATCTCACTATATATTCCGTTTTATGATGTGATCTGTTGTAGCTGCCTGCTCCACTGTGCATAATGTAACCTTTGTTATCTGAAGAGCGTGCATGATCCAGTTAACCTTTTATCTTCTCGCGTCGAAGACGGTGCTCACTGGGGATCTAACGTTCCCACATTGTTGTGTTCGTAACATAAACAGACCTGTTGCGTTATATAGTCTAATCCTCGGCTCATTTGTCCTATTACTTCCGTACTACATGTCGTGGTATGTGTGTTTGTGAAATGTAGCCTACAAGATGTATGGTCGACTGACTTATTGGACTATGGTTCTTGCGTTTGTCCTATTTGCGCTATCTTATTCAATAATTTTGCAAGCTAAATGTCCCTCATACTGCAAGCATTTTACATTATTCCTACTCGTTGGTCCATTTGCCATTTTCGCATTGTGATATGCCTAGCACTAGAGAATTCGGGGCAATTTTTTCAATGTTTCTTACTTCATTGCAGCCCATCGGTTGTTCTTATGAATTTATTTTCATCGGTATGCCAGAAACGCAGTGATAAAAATTTTGACTGTAGAAATATTGAATTCCAAATGCCTACTTGCCACCAACTGAACAGATTCATTGGTCGTCACGGACTAGCCAACTCAAGAATTGTTGAATTTTGCATGCCAGTGGTGCTCAACGTGCCAATCAGGTCCTGTATGCCTTGTGGTTTTTCTGTTCTATGGTGAATTTCACTGTAAACGGAGCACGTTCAGCGTAAACTGCATAGCTAGGAAGTACTGGAGATCTTTTTGGCCAGTTTGTTTCTCAAATCCCACTACTCTCATGGAATAACTTATCAGGTTGACTGTTTTCAACCGAATTACAGCTCTAAAGGCCACTGCATTGGGCTCGCAATTGAGGATTGCCTTGCATAGCATATAGACCAAAATGAAAAGTAGTTAGATCTGCTGCTCGGTGATCAAGATATTATTATGCCTGCGCTCTCTCTAAGAGGTCCCTGGGGTTCGAACCTTCGCTGAATCACTGGGTTTGCACTATTGATTAGACAGATTCAACTGGGTCTTAACAGCTGTGCGATGTTTCCCGCCGTTTTAGTTCACGCTCCATTTGTCCTATGTGCGGTGAAATTCTTCATACAACTGAATGAAATTCCCGGTTAATGGGATGCGATTCAAATGTTGTTGATCGTGGCCTAATTTTACTGCAAATTAAATTACATCAGATGTATAACGGTATACACTCTGTCCGATCACGGCAAAAGTAGTGCGCCTGTGCGTAATAATTTGTTCAGTCATTAGGATTACATGTAATGGGTTATTAGAGAAATCGGTGTGCGTCAACGCTAACATACCTAATAATAGGGAGAGAGAGAGTAGTAATGCTTTTCTCTGACGTAAGGCACAGTAAGGAGAAGGAGTCTAAATGCACATTATCGCACCCACAATACAATCAATTTGGGCTTTTAAGACGAAATATATTTATTGTCCCAATAGACCGCTATTGTTATTTCGTATTGCTGGTTTGTCTTTCGCACCCAATCCGTCAAATGACGTCTGCTTGACTAAATCACAGGGTCTGGTGAAATCAGAAAGCGAGATAGGCAGAGCAATCTGACCACGGATATAGTCTATGTAAAACAAGGAACTGACGACATCGTTTATCAACGGGCGTGCGGGGGGACGGGGTAATCACTTATCGCCAATCGGCGACCGAGAGCTGAATACAGTGTTGCGTAGAGCCAGAGGAGCATGTGCGAGTTCCGACGATTGAATGTTGCTTTGCTGGAACGTGAGGGTAAATGGTCTATTTTCGTTTCGTATGCGGTCTCACTGTGGACCGCGTACAACCTTCGCCGTCTTTGTGGGTATGTGTGTGTATGTATGTTTGTGACGGATACCGATCCGGCTGACAATGCTTGCCTGCCGCCGAGTCATGCGCAGAACCAATGCAGACCTTGTGTGGTTAATATAATGCATATTTTGCTATCACTTGAAAAAAAAAATCAATATCGTTTGTCCCATAAAGCACACGTATTTATAAGAACAAACATCAGACGTTTTGTTTTTTAATGCCTTAATTAGACTGCATTGGTCCCGTGAAGAACACGAACAGCATATATAAATATACAGGTGTTGATCAAACTCGTGCTACATCAATCTGATTTCGGAAATACATTTCATTCTTCAATAGCATAATTCTATATTGATGTCTATGGGTAAAGTGTATCTATTCCTGATTTTATATCCCACCTCTATGTTCTTAGTTCTCTTGTATCACCGTTTGAATTGGTGTGACCTTGAGCGTTACGATAACATTTGTAGTAGTTCGAAAGGTACTGCTCAGGCTTGGAAAATATTTTAAGCGAAATAGCATGGCAATTCATTCTTTTCAAAAAATGATTCCTGTTTACGACAGTGTTTATTAAGTTGAGTGCATGTATTCGAAATTGCTTGACCCTTCTCATTCAGTGCACAGTAAACAAGCAAAACAATGAAAATATGCTAACTTACATAAATCGATAAATTACTTGGCTTCAAACAACGCACGCAATACCCACAAAACTGAAAGATATAAAAACATAATCCAAGAAACATACAAGTTTCTTCAAAAGTGGACCTTGAGGTGTGCGGCTCGTAGAATAAGCGTTTTGTTGTGTCACCATACTCAAAGCGGGTGAAACATTCGAATGAATTTCGCATATAATTGAAGCCTAGAAGCAACCTAATCGAGAGGCACATATATCCGATGATTCAGTTGGTGTCTTGTGTAAGTGCGTGGATGGGAACATAAGTCCGGTTTATAACATGGTCCACGAAATTTCTCCATCAAGACATAAACCGAGAAAGAAAAACCGATCATATGAAAGCAAGACGAGGGTTGTATTCGATCGCAGCAGACAAGAGTTGCACAAAACCAATATGAAGGATTTTCCGGGCTGATAAATGGCTTTTCCTCATGTTTTCGTTTGGAAAATGATGGCTCAGTTTAACCTGCAGCTGAGACCACGTGATATAAAGCCGTTACGGAACGCCCAACAAAGCAGAGCATGTATTGATTTTAACAAGAGATTAAAGTCGTATCGCCCGTTCATTTGACAATGGGTTTATCTCACTGGTGGCCAACGAGTAATTCAGCATACGGTGAAAGCTGAACTACTGAGCCCGTTTTATAACAAATTTCGTTTTACCTGTCAAAAGAAGTAAATATTCATCCCGCCTGGCGAGTTAAGACGGAAGAAAATACTGAGTGCCTTGTTATTGGTTTCCTGTACGCAGCTCTCTGGATATAGTAAAATGTTTTGCACTGATAAGGGATTTTTTCGGTAACTGATGCTGTTCAAATGCATTCGCGGAAGTTATATTTTCCACAGATGGAGGTGACTATACCTCCTCGATTGGGGTTGGTAGTGATAACGGTTAGATCTAATTAAATATTATTTGTTTACATTTATGCAGTCCCCGGAGGGGTCAAGTTCGATGACAAATTCATTCAAATGCCGCACAGCAGCTGGGATTTTAATTTAATCGAAAATTTTCTACTTATCAGAACTAGTGATAAGTCATCTGGTTAGGGTGAGGAGTATATTAGAGGAATCTGTCAAATTTTGTTTGGCAGTCAACTTAGTGGACTCCATGCTGAAGCGACTACCTCCAGTGCTCAAAAATGAAGAAGGGCAAATGGAACGTAGACGAGATGAAAATACCATACCTATACGAAGCCTATGAGTTATTTTAATAAATAATTTATAGTTACGTTTTTTACGGTGACTTTATTATTTTACAACTGATGACCCAGCAAATTCGCGAAATCGTAAATTTTAATGGCATTTGGCTAATAGAGGCGAACACATAAGTAGGTATTATAGCAGATACGTTGCGTCTGATGTGATGCAGCGTCCTATTCAATCCCGTGAATGAGCCTGGGAAAACGAATAATTGAGAGGAACAAATGTGATGACATTCAGGATGTTGTACGAGTTTGGTCAATATATATATATCAAAGGATCTGTAAGTAAGAAGAGAGCAATGGTATTTGCTGTCAGTACAGAGACCAATATTAATATTTGAGGTGAAAAACCCTTTAGCACGACGATTTCAAAATATCCAGTTACACAAATGGTACCATGATCGTCTATGCTTATTGTGCCACTATAGAACAAGCGGGCACTATTCACAATGAATCATCTCCACAAAGGCAACCACGAAATGCACTGACAGGAAGTGTTTTGAAGTCAGTGGTAACACTTTTATCAGGGTCACTTCCGCTGCCGGACGGAAGCGCGAACTGTACATCCAACAAATACCATACAGTTCATCAGCAATGCAAACCCATCGATTCAACTAAGAACCGAATAACGAGTCTTCTCTGGGAAAGCACAGGCATAATAGCATTTTGGCCACCGTACAACTGCTAAAATTGGTTTTCACCTGGCTCATACACGATATAGCACAAATAATCACCGAAAGCTTGTTGCAGGCCTCATACGTCGCACATATCAGCCCTATTTTCGCAGTAAGTGACTCGATCGAAAAGACTCTAAAATTGACCACGGTTAAATTAGATTCGGACTGATGGATT
The DNA here is from genome assembly GCA_900618425.1 of Echinostoma caproni. NCBI lineage: Eukaryota > Metazoa > Platyhelminthes > Trematoda > Plagiorchiida > Echinostomatidae > Echinostoma > Echinostoma caproni. The sequence goes on along the minus strand of UZAN01055272.1, from coordinate 8,059 downwards.
TGCACTGTCAAAAGACTTAACTAGGTCGACAAGGCTAAACGGTACTAGCTGGATTTTCAGTTCCAGCTTAGTTTGCTCTAAACACGAAGAAGTTCACAAAGTAATCGAATCAAATCCTCCACTCATCTCAGGTAATGAATTGTCAAAGACCAATAACCTGTGTCATATTCATGGAGAAAATGCAGTCGGGTTTCTTCACCCATAAAACTCGATCCATACTGGAGTTTCAACAAAACAATAGAAATCATAAAAGCATGTGAGATTATTCGAAAGATGATGACAGTCGGAAAAATTAGAACGCTCAGTGAAATAAACCATATCGTTAAGTGTTGATGATTTTTTGTGGTTAACGTTTCCAATTTTGCTAATACGCGTTAGAATTCTAGTGTGTCCTTTGAGAATTCACTCTTACTGTACAACACAAAATGAGTTGAAGTTCCGCCGCCTCACGTCTATTGAGCAAAATTTCAAGGTTTATGAGACTCAAGGAGATTCAAAAGAAGTTGCCTCCAGCAACAACACGCGAGGAATTCTGACACCGGTGGCTGGGTGGGAGGGAAGCGAGTTGCAATCAACTGCATTATTATACACAAGAAACGAAAGAAAAATAGACCCGAATGGAGCGCAAGCACTGTAGATTCTTTCGTAATTAAGTGGAATGTATGATTAGAATTCCTGTACCAGTAACGGCTTCCGAAAATGACTAATCCACTAAGTCGATTTCAAAAATTCAATAGAAAATCGTTCGGGATTATATAGAAGTCATGGGATCTCCCTGTGTCAGTCTTAATATCAGGATATACCATGTTTGCGTGTAGCAAAGTGGCATCTACATTCTTCTGCCTGGAACAGTTGTTGACAGCATCGAGCCCGTAAAGAGTAGATGAACATTACTGGAAAGTACGGATGTAACGCTTAGTTGCTTCAAACGGGAGTTTTTCGAGGGTTGAACTCCAAACGGCCTGAACACTCAAACATAACCACTTGGAATGATTACGCATGGACTTGGGAAATCAAGAATAATTTCTGTTGTGCACAACAGGACAAATTAACCGCTGACGTAGGATAAGACATCGACCTTGAAATTTACCCCACTTCATGCGAAACGTAATGATAGATAGGCAAAGGAACTTTAATGTAGTGTACGAATATAATCTGAAGAAAGCAAATGGAAGGTCGAATTTGAAATGAGCCGCCTCAAAATCACGTGTTCAAAATGTTTGCATCGTCATTCGATCCCGAACGAGCTCCTCCATTCCGCATACTGCACGAGAATTATGGAAGGGTGTTTCCGCATATTTCGTTGCAAAGGGATTAACTGACTCGCCGGACACCGTTGATAGAAATATACATTAGCACTTGCAAAATGCCTTTCTCCGTTTAAAAGAAGAGCACTGGCAAATGCGAGGTGAGTATCGATCGAAAAAATGTAGTCGGGATGATGATACATTTTGTCGATTGCAGCGAGACAGCACCGCATGGGTTTAGTTTATTATTTCACTTCTCGGAGGATAAAGGCAATGCGTATTAAGGTGGGCATATTTTCGTTTGGAAATATTTTGAGTTGCTTTTGTTATTCTTATTTGCCCGTATATTTCTCCACCTCAGTAATGCATCGGTCACAACAATTTTCTGGTTAATCGCCCCGAATGATATCGCATACATCAAGTCTCACTAGGTCCTTCCAATCATTCAAACGTAACAATTTTTCCTGAATTAAAATGACACCCGTACTCTGGAAATGAAAAGTGTGGTTGCTGACCCCATCGAGCTGAATAAACGTGAAGGAATATCACTTCAAACGGGTGCCTTTTGATATTACAGTGCGGGTAGTAGATATACGGTAGGCCAAAGTAGTAGAGCATTCTGAGACCTTGAGTTTCACTGTTTCTGATGTGAAACGGTGGGTCGCGGAACAATAATTCAATTTACACAAATTCTCTGACAAGAGAAACAGCACAACCATAACGTAAAGCAACAGCAAAAAAGCACCTTTTACATGTATGTTCATTACATATTAAGAGAGGGTGCGGAAATATATCGCATGCAATTTGTGACTAGGGCCATATGTGTAGTAAATCTCAAATAGATGTACCAGTGGACTGAGTATTTCTTTGAGTTTTCAGTAACCAACAACGAATGATTAATTCACGTTTCAAGAAATGTGAGTGTAAATAAATGATATCCGAGACAATTCTATCGATATACCAGTGTTAGATAAAGTAGAAAAAATTTACTTCTCAACGTGCATATACATATTTCCTTCCATCTATGAATAACAAAAAAGGACAATAAATTACTGTTCAATTCCTCACTTCTCCTTTGTGACAAATAGTGATGTTCGAAAAGCTTCTGGATACAGGCCTAAATTGAGCCAGGTTAGATGCATGCACAGATGGGGTTTTTATTAAGCGTGTAGGCAAAACAGAGAAAAGAAATTTGATTGGCCGCTCGGTGGTGGTTAACAACGGGTTTCCACCACTCACGTCCCGGGTTTTGCTATACTGAACGTAGATGAGGAGTTCACACTGCGTTTAACACCATCACCGGATACATTTGTGATGCACAGCGCTTTCTACTTTCTTCAATTTGCGTTTGTGTTGCTCTCTGTTCTATATCGTTTCGAACTCTAGAACGATATGCCCCGACGATTTGGACTTGTCCGGGGTCACGCGTTTAGATAATTTCTTTTATTTGGTCGGCTACCACGACCGATTTCGCGCATACAATTCATGAGTAGTAAATTGGATCCGAGACAAAATTTACAATCGTTGTAAAGGCAATGATTAGAAAATTGTCTCTCTTGTTAGTATATTAAGAAGTTATTATACTATAGGTTTTTCAAACGTAGATAAAACAAAAAAAGATACAAGGCGTCAAATATGTGGTTGTCCTAGTACCATGATCATTATATAAAGTTATCATGAAATTTAGTCGAAATGGTCTCGTAAACTCATGAAATCTCCCTGATACGCGATTACCCTTACTCTACATCTGGTCAAAATTCGCTACTTGGTAGTGGTTGAGACGGAGTAAAGTGGAAGTCGTCATCGTAACGTACACAAAAGGAAGACAGCAATCTGACAGATTTCTAACAACCTGATTACGGTAACGCGCAAATCTTAACGGGCTGATTGCAGCTGAAATTTCGCTCAAGCTAAATGTTCGACATTCCTTTGCTAATACAGATCCGTAAATTGCGCTGGAATTCCCAAATCGATTATTGCATCATACCTATAAATTCCGTCGATGATGCGTCTCTGCTTTTGTCTGTACACTTTGGATTGTTGTCACTTGAATTGATTAACAAGTTTTCACCACGAAATTTGAGCACTGGAACGTACTCAGCTTGCGTCATATTTGATTACAGTTTAACGCTCAAAAGGCTCCAGATTTTGGATAATGACTATGCCTACAAATGACCGATAAGAGCCACTTGAAGCGGGTAGGAACGACGTAAGTGATGAATTAAATTTAGCCCTTTTGAGATGA
>UZAN01055271.1:0-13264 GCA_900618425.1 Echinostoma caproni | reverse complement strand
ACTTTAGGAAGAGAACGCTTCTCGGGAGCTGGATAGCGGGGCGCCGGAATTAAAATGTTTACAGTCATTAACCATGCACCTTTGTACGGCAGTTTTAGTTATCGTTTTTAGAATAGAGGAGCAAGAGGAAGATTGGAATGTTGAGAAGAGAGTCAAATAGAAGATAGAGAATTCATATTGACTAATGTTGCTGGGATAATGAGTAGCTGCACGAGTACCGCTGTTGGTTGCACCCAGCCATATCACTCGCCTCCGAAAGTATTAGTATAGTCGGGGTTGGGTGTCTTGGGCTGCGGCTAATCATCTTTCTCTTACACTCCGCAAGTGCTCCCATACGACCGAGTGTCTCAAACAGCTTCTGTTGAGGAAGCCCTACTCACGGCCTTCTCGTAGTGGACGTATTTTCCCACCAAAGTGAGAAGATGAAATACCAATATCCGGGGTTATAATCGGGTCGATGAACAACCGGTAGTCCATCTGGTGGCATTAGCTACAAATATTGATTCCAAACCAAACAAGAGGCTCGAGAACCACATACACACACCCTCCTGGTTGGTGCAGTGGTCACCAGATCAAATGGACTCAATTAGTTGTGAAATCCCCAGGAAAATTCACTTGCTTGACCTGAGCATCCTAGCAGTATCATGCCCTCTCGCAATCATGGACCTTTGTTTTTTATAAAGATTACTGTGACTTGTCTGGCACACAGTTTAAACACAAACTTGTGTGAAAATATGATATATATTTCATATCACTCAGAGCAAACAACCCCCGGTTACGATGATCCCAAGGTCCTCATACCGCATAACGTGACCCAAGTAAGTCTCCTGGCCAGGGTTTTCATACCACCATGCCAGGTTAGAGTTTGACCACTCTTTACTTTTCTCCACCCAACACCTACCTCGGAAAACAGCACGCGCCCTGGCAATCTATTTAATGACTGACCGAATAGCTGCAGCATGCACTCGAACCTTCACAGACATCTGGATGTCGTGACGCCGCCACAGATGTCTCAAATTGGCGGATGCCAGCCGAGGTTTCTGTATATGTGCCGACACTTCATCTGTGACGCCGGGTGAGAAATAGTTGCCAAAATCGCAATATTTGTCTACTTCCTATGTTCTCTTTCCACTTAGAGTGAGGTCTGGGGCTGAGCTAACCCAATCCTTTAGCGAAATTTTATACTTTCAAGGTGTAAGACGTACTGAACATGGCTACATAGGCACTAAAACCACCCAGAGTAGCTTGCAAATTACTGTGGTCCACATACTTCAGATCCGGAAATATGCTATCTGGAAGCAAATCGATGAACTTGGGCGAAACGTGTCGTAAGTTAGACCTCAGACTCGGCTTCAGTTATTCGTATTAAGGAATCTCAAAGTCGAAATAGACTTCTCAGGTAGATCCCTCAGAGAAAAGCAACTACAGAGTTGTCGTCATACGATCCGACGCGGACGTTCCAGTGAGAAAAGTATCGCATTCAAGGGTGTGGTTAATGATAGTTTGAAGATGGTTGTAGAATCCGTCCTTGGAAGAGAAGTCAGTCAACGGTGACGAGACTTTTACGGCTATGGCCGTCTATCAGTGGCTATCCTAGGGGAGATAGATTCCCAGGTGATCAGTGCACCGTTAGTATAGGGGTTGACAACACGAACAACTCCATGCCGCTGGTATGTGTCAGTTGATCCGCTGTGATAGTCAGCAGGTCCGTTAGTTTTTTGCATACTGGGATTGAGAAAACCCATGTCTTTTAGGCATGGCATGTCTACTTTATAGTTGTACAGAGGATTCGCAGTAATGTACTTAGTTCCAAAGACTAGGAGAGTTTGACATTCCAACAGACAATGTGGAGGGACTCTGGTGTCAAGTTTCTCAACCAGGGTGCACCGCTTTCTGAGGATGCCTAGCATGTGCGTGAGTCAAAGGTATGTCGGAGTTCATGACGTGTCGAGGGCATTTGGTACGAAATGATGTCTACAATATCGTTTGAGGATGCACTTCTAGCCTTTGTACATGCATATGCGAACTACAGGGCAACTGGAGTGTATGCTATCAGTTGCAACCAATAATCATGTACTTTCGTGCCGCGGATTCGGTTGCTATCCGTTGGCTGCTCATTTCGATGAAGGAGTAAAGAAAATATTGGAATGTTGAAAGTAATGTCAAGGTGAAGATAGGGATTCGTGAAAACATTGCTAGGATATTGAGTAGGTGCATAAGCGTTACTGTTTACGACAACCATCCATGTCGTTTTTTGTAGCCGTTGACCACACCTGTGATTCATACGTCTTTTGGATCGATTAGGGATCCAGGGTATTTAACGTGCCCACGGGGACTGGAAGAACCGATGGCTGCTGTTTGGTCCATAGGTTCCTCTCAGTGCTAAGCCAGGTTGAGATAGCACAACAGAAGGCTTTAGCCTTATTTAGAGGAGTCTTCAGCTAACCAAAGCCTGATCCGCAAGGTAGCCGGGTGGTGAGAACCGTAATGCGTTCGGGGCCGGTATCCAGTTCATCGGATCATGAGCCCTTTGGACAGGGTAAAACGTCCAATGTGCCCAATACAACTAGATACCGAATTGAGTCGGTGACTGCTACCACAACCAGAAATGTGTGTGTGTGTGTGTGTGTGTGTGTGTGTGTAGTTCGTACGCTTTTTCTTATTTTTTTCGGAATCAGGGTTTTCAGCCAACCCCAATAGATGAACGGTCGGTGGTTTGTCAACCCGGATATTGGTGGGAGATGGGGAAACACATTTGCCAGGAGAATGCAGTGAGTAGGGCTTCCTTAGCGTAGGCTATTTAAGACGCTTGGTCGTGTGGAGACATTTCGCGAGGTGCAAGTGAGGGGTGACCAGCAGTAACCATAGACACCCACACCCAACCATACTGAGGCTAGGCTTCTTATTGCTAATATGGAACTTACTCCTTAGAGTGGTCCGTCTTCTATCCGTGACTTTGAGACGCGCCAGATAGCACTCAGTTGTACTTNCCCCCCCCCCCCCGCCGCCGCCGCTGTTCCAGGGGATCTAAATGCGAGAAGGGGGAGGGGGAGGGGGCTTTAGAAACGGTTCAAAACTACGTTGTGGTATGCTCTATCGGCAAGGCGCTTGCAAATCTGATAGACCATTCGGAAGTCTCACCGGCTAATCAATTTTATTCAATGATTTGGTAAATATTTTTTGGTTTAGAATAAACAATATCGAGATCGACAAAAAATCTGTTTTTTAGTCAGATAGACAGTGACAGTATATGATTTAATGACCGATTTAAAACAGGTAAAATGCCAAAACTACACACCATATATTTTAGTTTGTTCGTTCTTGGTCACTCATTCGATAGTGTTTTGCTCTTTCGCATGTCATTTCCGGATAAGCTACTAAGTGAACCCTATTAATTTTCTGTCTGTTTCTCTTTCTTGCGTTCCGGTCCATCTTGCCTTAACCCTGCGATATGTGCGATATGCGTTTTTTTTCCCGATCAACCCCCTGTTCCAAGATTAACCGACAGTCAATTGATCATTTAGCCTGCTTATGCGTCTTTTTCTTATCCGTCTTCCTGTCAGATCTGCTTGCGGATTATTGCCAATGGCTAGTCCAAGCCGGTCACGCCGAGCGGGCGTTGGCGATCTGGCAACTTGTGATCGAATTCAATTGTTTCCGTCCCCCGGAACTGGAACACATCACGTACGATCAATGCATGCTCGAAATGGAATTGTTCTGGAACAGTGGTGTGGCCCGATTCGGGCAACCCGGCTCGGAACACTGGTCCGGTTGGTATCGGTCGCGAGGCAAATCTTCACAGTCGGATTTCAACCGAACAAAGGATAAGAAATCGGAGAAGAAATCGAAAAGAGCGAGTGCTTGTGCTTTCGCATTGGAGGAGATTCCCCTGGAAGCTTCTCGTGAAGAGTTGGCATCTAAATGGTCTAGTGTGACGGATCGGCTTAAATGTAGGTCATCTTTCGATTGGTGAAACAGCCAAATCACATCTAAATTTGAGATAAATATACAATTATCCGTTCAGTCTTATATCGCTTCCGTGAATAGTTTAACCGTTTCGACCACACATTTGAGACAACTCATAGCCAGACAATCGGCTATTGTAACCTGGCGGTTTATTCGTTGTGTTTTATGTCCCTAACTGTGTATCGTGATGGTAAAGAAGACAATTCTGAACGCGTCCATTTATTGACCAATTGAGTTTGTTGTTGTGTCTCGTCGAATTATCCACGAATCTAGTCCAGTGTTGCGTATCCCAAAGATTCCGGTTAAGGAACGTTGCCAACAATGCAAGTTTTTACTGGTAGCGCCAGCCAAATATGGATTGAAAAATGGAGAAACGTGTAGTATATAATCTGGAGTTGATCACAGTTTATAGTCATTGGTACATCTAGCATCGATTCACCTTCTGCCTCAGAAACATACATACAAGACCCAGCTTTAGTTATTACCCTGTGTTCTTTAGATCCAGCCACATCTTCATGCTTCACTCTCCGCCGATTGCGGCGGTACTGGTGTTATGATCGCTCCAAGTACCAAGGCTCAGCGCTGGCTTCTCGACTGGATTCCAATCTGTAGTTGCCTGTGTGCTATAGATCTCGATGGTTCATCACGGTTCAGAAGTAACCGGTCAAAACTGCGCGGTTTAGTTGTGCCCTTCCATGCAACGAGCAATGGCAGTTCACCTTAACTGAGGGGTAACTTCTGCATTGACCACTCTCGACTGCTGAAAACGTTTTGCTCAGCAAGCATCGTAGTAGTCACCAGCGACGTCCACGTTCCAGTGGGATACATTAGGAAAGTATCTAGGCAGATCACAGTTAATCCCAGCCGACCGGAGGACAAAAAATACCGCCTATTTCAACATATCGCGCTTATCAAGCACCAATTTCTCCCAAGAGAAACGACAACCTCTCATTGTAATCCTCTATTTTTTTTAATCAGTAATGGGCTCCAATTGGTCACCTTAACATCAGTTACCGCAGGTGTGGTCTCATTCAAGGTTGCCACTCATTGGTCACCGCCCGTGGATGTGAAACATGCTCGTCAGATAGCCAGATTCTTACTCCATCTGGTTAAAAACCTCAAAAAGGACGCGGGAAGCTTATTGTACAATAGAGAGGGTCTCTCTGATCGCCGTTCAGTTCAACCATCCGTCGAAGAACTCGGTAAATATTGAAAGCGGATCAAGGAAACTATTTCACAGTCGCAAAACCGTGCTTCCAGACACCAAGACGATACTACACACTCTACAAGCACGGAAGATGTCGCCTGAGATAATGGTGAAACGTTTGCAAACAAATCGCCCAGCTCAGTGAATCAGCAAAATTGAATTCTCTAATACATCAACTGATCATGAATCTATCGAATGGCAGAGAAACTTCTTTCCATGAATAAAGAATGGTTATCATTATAGTTAACAGTCGACATTTTTTCCATCTACCTAACACTGCGGGCCCACGAAAATTGAGTGTCAGTGAGCTAACTAAGCAGTTCATTAGTACACTGAGTCACATTCACCAACTCTGTCTTAAACTATGGGCATACCGCTTTCCGATTAGTGCACAGTTTTGTCGAACATCTCAACAGTTCAACTAATATCTTACGTTGGTGACCCATTTACGGAAAGTTTCTCCTTTTGAGAAGATAATTCCATGACCGAACAACAGGTCTCCGTGATTATGGGGTCCACCACTTCTACTGTTCATCACACAAGTGTAGGTGTAATAAACAAAACGAAACAAGGACTTCTTCTTAGTCTTTCTCTCTGTAAGGATTATTTTCTTCACTCAGTTCTTATCCATTATCAGCGCGAAGCTAAGTAATTCGATGAAAATCAATGACAATCTTTTATTTTCAATATTTTCATTCATCACTATGCATGTTTCATTTTATCATTGACCAACTATCAAATAACTAACTTTCTAATGTTTACTTTCAATAGATAACTGGTAAAAACCATTATTCAGGCATCAATATTAGTAGTATATTTGTCTGTTAAGGTTAGCCATAAAAATTGGTGGATTAGTGACATACGATTTGCAACCTTGAAATGCAATATGTGGCTGCATATTTGATTGTAAACCTGCCTTGAGAAAGGTTGGCCACGGTAACCGAAACGTCAACGAATATAATTCTCCACTGAAATCGCTGTCATCAACATTATAACATTCACACTGCGGCTGCATACTTTGATTGCTAATTGCTCCCACTTTGATGCATGATGACCACATATTAATCGTGAGTGATTGTTTCTGGCACCTGAGTATCGGTAAGGCAACTGGGACTGGCGCAGAACACAAGTTACTTTCTTGCCTAGCTAGTCTCGAACAGCGTACTATGAATCGACACACCTTTAAAGACGTGTAAATGAAGTTGAGGGATCGTTCGCACCGTACGATTACTCTTGTCACCCAGTAACGAGGATTGAATGTGCATATGGCAAATATTGGTCAGTCCGAGAATATTGAACGTCTTTAGTTGTGCTGTTTTGGTGCAGCTGAGTTAACTCTCCGGAATTTGAGTAAGTTCGCGAGGATTCTTTGTCATATTTTCAACACATCGTGACTAAATGATATTAGGAGTGTATCGAAAAATCGATGCGCCATGTGTTGTTTTATTGTGAATGTTATAGTGCTAATGACAGCGATGTTGGTAGAGAATTATATTCGCCGACGTTTCGGTTACCGTGGGTAACCTTTCTCAAGGCAGATTTTACAATCAAATGACTCAGAGGAAAGGATCACAAGTTAACGGATATTTCATCGTGTGTATGTTTGTTTGTATGTGTGGTGGACTGAATGATTCGTTGTCCGTCATACTAACTCCCATTTGACCCCATCTGATAACGGTTGCCTGTGAAATGAATTTCTTTTCTCTTTCTTCCATGTACGTTTTCTTTTAAATTTTGTCTATGTATTTCTCGATGACGTTGCAAATGTTTTTTGACTGAAATATAGGCATAACTGCTTACAAAAGTTTATCACAATACAGCACAACGGTTGCCCCTCGTAACAATAGGGTTTGCCTCGTCTGTTTTTCCCCTGGCGGTGTTTTCCCGTCAAAATGAGAGGACGGCATGTATGAACCACACACGCACACACACACACACACGTTTGCGGTTGTGGTAGTGGCCACTGGCTTACTTGGGCATCGAAGAGTATTGATTATATTGGACGCTCGTACCCGTCCGCAGGATGAACTGGACGCTGGCCCCCAGTGAATTACGGTTTTCATACACTGCCCCGTTGCTTTGCGGATCAGGTATTGGCTAGTCAGAGGTTCCAGATATGAATCCCCGAGAAGATTCATCTACTTGGATCTGCAAAATCCAGCAGTATCGCACCCACCAGCAAATCATACAGTTATTTCTTTGTTATAAGGATTATTTTACCGTGATTTGTTTGTCACAATCTCAGCTCTTTCGTATTATTTTATTACACACCTTAGTGCGTTTGTACAGCAAACGGGGTAAAAACCATAGTCACGAAGACCTGTGGTGGAAATTGTTAATCCAAGCCTTGGGACTTGGAGTGGCAAACACCATTAGGTCCCACAAGGTTAGGCATGCTATCGAACCGGACGATAGCAAAGCCGCCTACCACCAAGGTCGGGTGATGATAGCGGGGCTCGGACAATAGGATCCAAAGCACGCCGGTGACTACGACTAAACCATTATGCCACCACCACATCTATCACTACGCCCTATGTCCGTTCATCTGATTCTGTTTCATCACGCGCGCCTAATCTGTGATCATAATGATTAATGCACATGGTTTTATTACAAGGTTTTTCTATTTTTTAAACGTTTATTTTGTTAGCTATCATCACTGCATTGGACTATGGTAAACTGAATTCGCTCACGTATACAATCTCTCGTATTTCTATTTTATGAAGCAATCGCAACTTCTTGCGAAGATGCGCTCATGCACAGTTCAACTGACAGTCTCGCGGAGGACTCGGCTCAGAAAATGGATGTGGAAGTCGTCCCGTCCGTTCTGTCCGCTGCCACGACCGATGACCAATGGGTTCGTCGCGGAGCGGTGCCCTCGTTGACCGGTTGCGCCCCGATTGGAAAAAGTCGCATGGTACTTTACCGACGTGGGAAAGCATGGGTCGGTCTGGAACGCGCTCGTGAATCGGTCGGATGGCTTCCGGCCGATACACTGGCCGTAAACGGTGGTACCGGGGATATTGAGGATGAAGATCCAGAACGTTTGGTTCTGTTTGATGATGTGAAACACTGCCTGTTAGATTTGACTACCTTGGATTCACGTTCGCTTGATTCCGAAGTGATGGTCGGAGATATGACGAGTCGCGTAATCAATCTGCAGCAACGTCTATTGCTTCAGTGTTTGGCTTTCCTCGGTGCATTTGATCCGGAATCGGCTGCTGCTCACGGACTTCCTGCCGGTGCGTATGTCGTGATTTTTGTCCAGATGTCATTGGGAGTGGGGTGAAGTGGCTCTGCTTTTCGGTGCCACGTTTTTAATTTCGTTTCCTCGTTTCTGTTTTTCCATCAAATGCACCTTGTTTTATATCATTGTATTATATTGAAACTTCAGATTTCAGCCAAAAATGGACCACCGTCACAATACTTGCAAAAGGTGGGAAAAGTTGATTATCAAACTTGCAAAAATATAAATTAACTACGAAGTGCATTGGAATGCTGAGAACGAACACTTTCCTTGTCGGTCAGTATCCAGGCAAGATAGGGTTCCGAAGAGTCTCTGCATGCTGATATGCGAGACGGGATAAGTTTGTACTTGGAACGGGTGGGGAGTGGAATTTGCATGCACACAGATCAATGTGTAGAGGATAGGATATTGTCAGTAAATTTCAAGCACGCATCAATATGGGTCTTGCACATGTTGCCAATCAGAACAGATAACGGAACTTGGGAGACACGACTGATCACTGAGAGACCACGCCTTAGCTACTTGAAATCACCCTTCAGTAAACCAGGAAAAATTACAGGGGTGCAGTAAAAGGGTATAGGGAGGACACATTGTTGAACAAAGGCGTTTATCACCGATAAATCAGAACAGAAGTCGCGCAGTCTTCTTATCTGAAAAGAGAGAACTTTCAACTTGCGAGCAACAGTTNGACGAGCGAAAGTTACTTTCGAGTGTGATATGACTGACCCTGCTCATCGGCTTTCCATGAATCTGTACATTGTCGGAGGAACATGGGGTACGGTTTAGAGTAAAAATACATTCAATGCATTTTTCAGGATTAAGATTAAGACCGAAAGAAGTGGAATATGAAACAAGGTTCGATACTGAATCAGGGATAGTAATATCATCAGAAAACCTAAACTGTTGTCCAGGAGAGTGATAGATAAGTTATCGATATTGTAAGCGCAGCAGCTTGAAATCGGCCTTCAGCAAGCAAGGGAAAATCACATAGGGGAGCAGTAAAGGGATATAGCCGGGGAACACATTACTGAACAAAAGCTCCGATCACCGACAAGTCAGATAATCATGAACAGATACGGCGTCGGATTTCGTTGAATTCCACTGAACACGCAATCAGGCAACCAAATTATAATTTTCCCGTTCAATTAACGTTTCCGTAATACACACACTTTACGACTGGTATTCCAAGTCCATATTCAGTATAATCACATTGGCTACTCTGGTTAGCGAAGCGCTTTTTAAGTCAAAACGTTTATTTCCCCACTTGCTGCTAACTTGACTTCAATCTTCTCATACGACTAGCTGTGAATGAACTGAGTTGTTGTTCTATCCCGCTCGTTTTTTGAATGAGAAGCAATATTCACATGGTCCAACTAACTCAAACTTGTGTTCGAAACTACTTTTTGAATAATATTACCGCATGAGAAAACGAACGATTCTCAGAACTGAGAGGACTGTGTGGATGTCTTGAAAATTACATGATGAACATATATTGTAGTGGAATTCCATAGCCTAAATATCCACTTAGCAATGTATTTCACAAACGTCTGGATCCGTATTGGGTGTCAAATAAATCACGGGACAATAATCATTACAACAGAGAAATAATTTTATGATTTGCTAGTGGGTGCCTTACTGCTTGTTTGACCAGGCCAAAGAAGGTGAATTTTCTTGGGGAATTCACAACCGGAACCTGGGGCTAACCAGAGCTTGACCCGCAAAGCAACGGGTCGATGTGTGAAAACCCCAATTCCCTGGGGGCCGGTGCCCAGTTCCCTCTTTAGACGGGGGCAAGCGTCCAAGTTAATCAATACACCTTGATGTCTAATTGAGAAGGTGACCACTACCACAACCAGGAAGGTGTGTGTGTGCGTTTTGTACGCTTGTTCATTGGTTTGGAATCAGTGGATTTAGCCAATTCCCTTAGGTGAAATGCCATTGGTTCACCGATCCGGTTATAGCCCCAGATATTGGCTTTCTTCCTCTCACTTTGACGGGAAAACATCTCCACCATTCGAAGACACTGAGTGGGGCATCCCCAGCACAGGCTGTTTCAGACGCTAAATCGTATAAGAGCTTTTTGTGAGGTGCAAGAGAAGGTTAACTAGCCACAACCCTAGACACTCACCCTCGACCATACTGAGACTTTCGGAGGCAAAACCCTGATAGCGATGTAAAAGCGCTCATGTCAAAACCAGTTTTTTTCCGTCCCTGTATTTGAAAGCTTGACAGTTGAAAGAAAGAGGGAATTGAGATAAAAAAGGGGAAAAACGTTTCAACGCTGAGCTATTCTCCGAGAAAAAGAATGAACGAAAGCACGAATGGACATGGGATCAATAGTTGACAATGGTGGCTTGCTGTTTGTGGTGTTCTTCCCATTCCTTATCAGGTCATATTGTTTGAATAGCAGTGCACACACGATTAGATTGTGAACTTGATTCCTTGACCACGGAGGTTCGTCTCCCTCCTCTCCCTCCACCCTGAAAACCAGCTCACTCTCTTCCCCACTTGCACGTTAGTAGTTAATTGGTGTACATTATGAGCTTGGCAAAGATCAACACAGTTCGCTTGTGGGGGTACTTGCTGTGTGTGTGTGTGTGTGTCGAGATAGGGAGAAGGCTGGATTTGCGATTGAGCCGAAAGAAAATGTAATGTGCGTAGTGGAGGATTTGATTAAATTTCAAATGGGAATTCGTCGTGTCTATGGCAAATGAAGCGTAAACTGAAAAGCTAGGAAGCACTGAACAACTGTTTCGATCTGGTTGGGTCTCATTAGCCACAGTGCAAACCCATCGACCCAACTGGGGATCGAACCCGGGAATTCATGGGCAGAACGCAAGCATGCTACCCACTACGCCAGCTGATCAGACCGTTTTTCTTTTTCCATTTACACGATATAGCACAACCGATCTTTGCGAGCTTGTTGTGGGCCACAGACCCTGCTCATCTCAGCACTTGCCTCCAGGGTTATGACTCGGTTGGAAACATCCAAAACCTGATTACTTATTTCATGTGCGTAATAGAGGATTTGATTAAATAAGAATTCCCACGAACGGAAGTGATAAAAAGGACGAGTAAAGTTAGATCATTGCGATGGAGGCTACATAATATCGGTTGTCTTTGTTGGATCACTGATAAGACAGATAGCTATGCTTTGAACGTGACCAAAAAGGCTGAAAAGTGGACCAGAATCGGGCCTGTTTGAATCGGTTTAGCGGTAAGTGTAGGAAGTGAAAAACACGTTAAANACGAAAAAAGGTCACCAATGTTTTTATACTCCTGTGCGATACGAGTCTTAGAGTGAAACAAAGATAAACAACTTCCAGATGGAGCAAAAGGTGATGTGGAACGGAAGAAAAAACGTCTGTAATTGAGGGATAGGTAATAGACACTGTGTTTAAGAGGGAGGGGGTGGGGGTGGATGGGTAAGAATGAGTAGGTTAGAAGGTGTTAAATGTTAAACAGTCAGATCCACCTCAGGCCGTTTGTTATCGATCAGTCAAATTTAATTGATATGCATATACCCGGTCATCACGGCAGTTATTTGATAAGGTGCTTGATGATCAGTAGGAAGACGAACAACAAGGTTCAATTAAAAAAAAGGCCGTCGGAAAATCATAATTTTGAGTGAAAAAACTCAAGAGACTGTAAACTGATTAAGCTTCTGCACCGAGATGACGGATCGAACACTGTTCATGCCTTCAATCCGGTAGTCCGACGATTCTGTTCGATAAGGATGAACAGTTCCGAACGCACCGCGGACTATAAAATAGCCGACTTTTTAGAAGCTCAGACACACGTTTATACTGACCAATGTATCGTCCTGCACCCATGAGTCAGGTGTTCGACTTTTTCGCCTCAAAAATTGGAGGTGTCATAGTTCTTAGTCCATAATAACCTGGATTGCCAGTGGTTGTTATTCACCGAAGACTATCCGTGACACCTGTCCCAGTTAATTTGTGGCCATGAACCCGATACTTAGGATTATTCCTGAATGCGTGGTATTTCAGCTGCGTAACTGGTTGTTCCACAATAACACTGCACGATATTAGAAAGGACTTTGAGGTGAGAAACCGGACGATAATCGTCACTGTGAGCGAATGATCTGATCCATCTGGGGTTTCTCGTTGTCCTCAAAAGACACAATGCGAAATTTCGATTCCTTTGCATCTAACTATTATTATTGTGTTTCACAAGATACACCAAATCTGATACTTCTTATTGTACCCGAAGCGGCTTATCTTGGTTTGAAACCTGGTTATCTAACATGATCCAAGTGACTCATTCTCATGTGCATTGTTTGTGTTTTCTATGCCGCTTGCATTCATACCACTCTCTCCCTCCGTCGCTCAGATTTGCGTATTGTTCATGATCTGTCCACTGTGGGTTCAATTCAACGCCAGAGCCTGGCACCGCTCGCCACACAGAGTTTTGCTCTGTCCGAAGACGTGCAAGAGCCCGGCTCACGTTCGAGGTTCTCGAATCCATCCGGGACGCATCTGGACGCCTGGTCCCAGGCTCGACGATGTGTCCTCGATACGGCTGTGGTGCAGGCTGGCCACATGCACCGTTGGAACAATTCCGCACGTCAACCTTGGCTAGTGACAATGGCCCGGTTGCGTTACCGGGTTGCACTGGAACGCCTCGTCGAAGCCATTCGAGCTCACAGTTTGGAGAGTAAAGTAAGGGGGACGGGGGTAGAGTTGTCTGATGCTGGTAGTAAAGCCGCTTAGTTGTTATTACTCAGGCTCGTGTTCGTTTCTACAGTAATGTCAATTTTATCCTCTGTCGATCCGCACAAATATAATTCTGTAGTTTTTCCTTCTCAATATTACTACTTTTATATT